>JAXQQM020062067.1:0-49648 GCA_034641835.2 Pinus albicaulis | reverse complement strand
CCCAAGTGCAACCATCGTAACCATGCCTTTTGCTGCCTACTGACATAGTTTTGTAAGTAGCCTTCAAGCCACTTGTTCACTATCTCCGTCTGTCCATCTATTTGTAGGTGATAACTAGTGCTCGGGGTCAACTCGGTGCCCACCAAATGGAAAATTTTCTGCCAAAACCCGCCCATGAAGTGGTTATCCCTGGGACTGACAATGGTCTTTGGGAGACCATGCAATCTGAAAACATCCGTGAAGAACAACTCTGCTACCTGTGCTGCAGTGTATCATGTTGGTATAGCAAAGAAGTATGCATACTTTTTCAGCTGATCAACGACTACAAATATGCAATCCTTTCCCTGTACAATGTGCAACCCTATGATGAAATCCATTGAAATACTCTCCCATTTTCCCTCTGGTATGGGAAGATTCTGCAGTAAACCCGCCAGATGGTTCATCTCCCCCTTATTTCACTGGAAAACTTTGCACTCCCTAACATGTCGGAGTATGTCCTCCTTGAGGCCCTTCCATGAGAACCTCTCTCTGATGGCCCTATAGGTCTTGGTGAACCCCTAGTGGCCTAATAGTGGAAAATCATGTGAGGCGTGCAATATCTTCTCCTTGAGCTTGGAGCCCTCGGTCAAGAAGATCCTGTCCCTGAATTAGATCACCTCATCCATCACCCTATACCTGTCATCCGTAACTTGTCTGTCCAACACCTCACAGGAAAAACAGTCCTTGGAGTACTCTACCAACAACTGAGCCCTCTAGTCCGTATCTAAACTCATCAAAGACAACACTGTCGGTCTACGTGAAAGTGCATCGGCCACCACGTTGTTCTTCCCCTTGACATACTCGATGTCAAAATCATATGCCTAGATCTTGCTGACCCACTTCTGCTGCCTCTCCTGCAACTGCTTCTGCTCTAGAAAGAATCAGAGGCTGTTGTGGTCAGTCCTCACTCTGAAATTGTTCCCCACTAGGTACTACTGAAATTTGGCCAATGCATGCATGATGGTCAACATCTCCTTGTCGTATATAGCATACAACCTCTCATGTGGCAATAGCTTTAGCTCTCGAAATCTATGGGGTGGCCTCCCTGCATCAAAAATGCACCTATCACCTCCCCTGATGCATCATACTCTAGGACAAAGGTGTGCATAAAATCTAGCAATGCCAAAACTGGACAGCTGCTCATCACCTCCTTGAGCCTGTAGAAAGCCCTCTGCGCTATATCAGGCCAAATGAATGCCCCCTTTTTGGTAAGGTCTCTAAGGGGTGCAGTAAGTTGGGAAAATTCCTTGACGAACTTCCGGTAGTAGGTGAAGATACCTACAAACCCCCGAAGCTCCGTCACATTCTTCGGCTCTGGCCAATCCCTGATGGCCCTAATCTTCTCCTCGTGGATCCTCATTCCGTCCACCCCAATGATGTGCCCCAAGTAGAGCATCACTGTCAGCCCAAACTCACATTTGGAAAGCTTAGCATAAAATTATTGCTCCTCCAATATGCACAATACAACCTTAATATGTTGTAGGTGCTCCTCCCATATCATGCTGCAAACCAAGTTGTCATCGAAAAACACTAACAAAAACTTCCTCAAGTGACTATGGAAGATGTGATTCATGCATGACTGAAAAGTGGTCGGAGCATTGGTCAGCCCAAAAAGCATCACCAAGAACTCAAAGTGACTGTAATGACATCTGAAAGCGGTCTTGGAAACATCCTTCTCCCTCACGCAAATCTGATGGTACCTGGATCTCAAACCAATATTCGAGAATAAATTCGATCCCCTTAGCTCATCCATGAATTCATCTATCCATGGAATGGGGTACTGGTTCTTCATGGTCTTCTTATTGAGAGCCCAATAGTCAATGCACATTCTTAGTGTGCCATCCTTCTTCTTCACCAATACTACTGAAGAAGAAAAGGGGCTGATGCTAGGACGGATGTGGCCAAGAGCAAAGAGCTCATGAATGGCCCTCTCAATCTCATACCTGTAGGCCTTAGGATGCCTATAGGGTGTAGTGATGACAGCTTGGATGCCCTGCTCCAGCTCGATCGTGTGCTCAAATCCCTGATCAGGTGGTTGCTCTGGTGGTATATCTCCAAACACCGTGGCATATTTGTCTAAAATGGACTAGACATCTTGGTGGACGCCTTGCCCTGTAGACCCTGCCTCTGAAACATGCAGCTCCATTGCCCACTCTATGTCTCCCTTCAGGAAATTTGCCTCCATCCGGTGTGCTGAAACTGTCTGTGGTGGGTAGGTATGCATACCTCAAATCTTCTCGTGCCTCTCGGTCTTCTTGTCCGTCCACTCCATCTCCAAGGTTTCCCAATCTGTGGTGACCTTCCCCAGCATGATCAACCACTGCACCCCTAGTATCACATTGGTATCCAGAATGTCCACCACAAAGAAGTGATCTGTTAGGGTGTAAGTCCCCATAGTCACTGCCAAGTTTGGCACATACCTAGCACACTGCATGGTCTTGTCACTTGGAACCAGTATCGAAAACCCATGAAAGCTCTTTGTTGGTATGCTCCTCCGCTCTACAAACAGGGCATCAATAAAATTGTGGGTGGCCCCACTGTCCACTAATACTGAAACACGTTGTCCCTACACAGTACCTCAGACATGCGGTGTCAAGTATTTGGGAACCCCTCGCAAAGAAGCAAGGGCTCCCCTGGTAGGTGAAAATGCCGCACCTCGCGCTCTTGGTGGTGGAGGTGGCAGATGATCTCCTTTCTGCGCTGTACTTCTACCTCTTGCCTCTATCTCCTCATACTCCTCCTCTTCCCCGCTACTATTGGAGGAAACCTCGATGTAATGTGCCTTCCCCATGGCACAATGGTGTCCTAGTGCCCATGGCTCCTGGCATGTGAAACATAGCCTCTTTCACCTCAGATCTCTCCTAGTCTCATCATCCAAATTCCCTCTGCTCCGGTTCCCCTTTGGAGGTGGAACCCTCATGTCCTTCCCCTTGCCTGAAATGCTGGTCTCTAGGGGAAAGGAGCTCTAGTCCGATGTAGTGCATCCTACAAGTCCCGATTCCTCCCAACTGTGTCATGGAGTGTAGTTGGCCTTGTCGATCTGACTAACCCCCGAAGAGGCTCTGCCAATTCATCAATGAACATGTAGATCATCCTCGTTGTGGATAAGTTAGGCACCATCACGGAGAGTCTCAAGAACTCTAAAATGTCTGCTTGAGCTTAGTCAGCTCCACAAAGTTCTCCTCTAGATCCCCCCGATCAAATCGCTCTATCAGCCTTCGTGTAAACTTGGCATATGATGTCACCCCTTAGTGCCCTAGTGTAGCCATCCCGTGAAACCACCAGTCATGGGCCTTGCCCTCCAAGTGCAACGTTTCCACCTTGATGTCCTCAAAAGAAAACCTTAAGATAATAGCTAGGTGAAACTAAAGAGCAAACAGTCTCTAAATTCTTTAGCTATAAGTTTGCAGAGGAAAACATTGAGATAACAGTAACAAACATAACTAAGGTGCTCATGTAGCATATCTTAATCTAAAATTTATATTTTTTCTATCAGGGAGATTGATGTACAGTATGGAAAACAAAGGATAAAAATTAACAAAAGAGGGATAACATCACAATTAACATAGCTCAAGGATCTTGTGAACATTCTTGTATTACTTATGTCCAGCTCAAAAATAGTTACAGTGCTCCAGTGCAATGATCTTTGCAACTCAGAGTCTAAGAAAAATCCAACCTAGCAACCAACAATGATAATGAAAAATACATGCAGTATTTAACTGCAACTGAGGAGGTTGCCCTAATCTAGGGTGACAGACTGCATTTACTACAGAGTAAATGCAATTTTTGACAATTGTGACCATGCAAGGCCCAAGCCAAAAATATCTCTGACAGGCCTATTGTAATAATAACTTTGAAATTAATTGTTGAGCTAACTTTAAAACATCTTTGACTAAATTGCCTTCAAAATTAACTTTTACAATAACTTCTAAGTTGCTGCTAAAATATCTCTGACTGTAACATTAACTGTGGTGAATTCATTAAATCGAAATTGAACTGGAGGTGGCCACTATGATTGAGAGGAAGTAAATGCTGAGTGGCCCTGATATCCGCCTTTGTCTTCCTTCGTTGTTTTTCTCTCTGATTTGTCTTTTAAACTCTAAACTGTCCTTATATGTCTTCCACCTGTTTCACCTTTATCTTTGAATGCTCTATTTATTTCTTTTAACTGCCTTTGTTGTCACTGTAATTTCTTTCTTTACCTTACTATTTTATATTCTTTCTTATTAACTCTATTCTTTAACCGTTTTTATCTTTAACATGTCTTCATCTTTACCCTGATTGTCTTGTTTAAGTCTTTTGCCTTTCACTGTCACAATAAAATCTCCTTTTACCTTACCCTGTCATTTATATTGAATAAACCTTGTTGTCTTTGGAGTAATTGTATGATCCTTAATAATCATGATCCTTTGTTGCTTTTGTTTATTCTTGTGCTCCTAACCCTTTGATGAATAAAGCTTCTAAATTGTCATCGAGAGAACCTGATTTAAACAATTCTTGGAATTTAGAAATGCAATTTGATTATTTCATTTTCTGATACATAGATCACCTACAAAATTTAAAACAATTCATTGACTTAAAACACGGTTCCGCAGGGATTATGATATGGCTTGAAAGAACTTGGGAACTCTGTGGAAGGAGTCCAGACAGCGGAGATTTTCAATTTCGGCGTCCAACAGCCTTTCAGGTTTCTTAGGAATGTTGCAGGGGTTATCTTAGTGGCTCGAGGGCATATCACAATAGCACAGAGCTCATAGAATTTCGAATGGTCAGCGATTTAGTTTCAGGTCGTGAAGGAAGTTTGTGGTTTATCACGCAATGCTTAAGTGGATTGTGGTTTTGGTTAAAGGGCATGCAATAAAACGAGGTGGCGCTGCTTTCTGGATGGGAGGGTTGCGAAACTTCCCATTTCACAACCCCTCAAAGGTTTTAACCATTGGGCGTTTTGGGTTGCAATATGGAGCGAGGGTTGTTGGATGAAGGGGAGAAGATTGGATGGTGGTCAGGATTGAATGGAACGGTGGGTTAAACATAAGGTGGGGCCTGAGAAAAATAGAGGTTTAATATAATGCAGGGCCCGTGGAAAATATTAAAATGTAGGTGCTTAATATAAGGTGGGGCCAGGGTCACATTAAAGCGGGGGAATAAGGTTTTTAAGGCATGGGCTTAAATATATAAGCGGTCAGGTGTAAAAAGTAAATAGGGTTTATTTTAAAGAGTGGGCGCTGATAGATTTATTTAAAAACAATGTAAAAATGGGTTTTTACATTTGTTTTTAATGAAAGAAGGGGAATGAGTGAAGAGGAAGGGTTTTTAGCATAGGGAAAGAGGTTTTACGAAGGGGAAAAGGCTAAAATGAGGGGATTAAGGTCAAACATGGGTTTTTAGAGCATAAGAGTATCAGAAAAAGGTAAAATGAGAGATAATGAAGAGGTTAAATGGAAAATAATGAAGGCAGTGAGATTTCTGAAAATAACTGATAGTCAGGGAATATTGTTTTCAGCAGAATGTAAGAAATAAACAGTCATCTTGTGATACTGTAGAAATACAGGAGACTAACATTGGCTCCAGCTAGGGAGGGCAGCTCCTTTAGGAGGTGTCAAGAATTTTGTAGACTAGTAGCCTAATTTATTTGGCTGATTTCCACTCTGTAATTCTTATCTGCTGCAAAAACCTCTGTGGCTGAAAATCTTCAAGCTTGAAATCAACACTCTTTGCAACTGAATTTTAGGATACATATGTACAAAAAACTAGAAAGCAATCTGAAACTAAACTGAAAATATGCTCATAGTACTAGCTTATTTTCACACCTACCTACCCTACTCTACTGGAATTTTTTGTTGTTCTAAGTGATACAATAATGTATGCACTAGTCAAGCAGCAGCAGAAACATGTGGACAACTTGACTTCTTGTCAGGAAAAACATCAGTATAACTTGAATATGTGTCCTTATAACCAAATTTATCATATGTAGTGGAAACTTTTGATGTATTTGATTCTTATAAAGAATACATGTTTGAAAACTTGAGTTTAAAAGAACTTCCATATAATCTGATATAAGATCAATAAAAGCACGATGTAAAATTTTTTTTTTTAGGCATTCCATGACTAGTTGGTCAGTTATATCCCCAATATTAAACCTGAAAACCTCATCTTCAGTTTGGTACTTGAAAGCAAAATCATCCTCAATATGTAATTCAAGAGGTAGTACAATTTACTCTCACTTAGGGGAAGGGAGACTTTCCAAGAATTTTTTAGGATCTCGGAAATTGCATGACTGAATTTGAGAATTTAAAAGTTCAGTATCTGTTTCATATCTTTCAACCACTATCTCCAGAAAAATTTCTTAGCTTCAGGATTAAATTTTCTTGAATTCAAAATGAGAAAGACAACCTCTAGGAAATATTCATCAAGCTGAAATTCTGATAACTGATTTAAAACTTCACTAAATAGAAGGCCTACCACAAACCTTGTCATCTTGTTAATCAATCAAAGAAAAGGGTTACTGCATCTTCACAACCAATCTGTATTCTTCTACTAGTGGAGTCTTTAGGCCTACTAAAAACTGTGGAGTCGCCAGGTGGATGATTTTAACTTTCTTGAGGCTGGTTGTTGTCGACCATCAGCAACCAGATACTAGTCTTGGCTGATACTTGAATAATTTAAATTTGAGTGGGGTTTTTGAGTTCTGATGAAATATTTAAGCTTTTTTTCAATAACCCAGTGTTCCCCAGTACAGTCACCATTTTGTTGGCTCCCTATAATTTGTAAGATTTGCAAGAAAAAATAGCAAAGAACCACATCAAACCACTTTGGAGTCCAGGACCTAGCCTTCCTGGGCCCAGAGAGGGCTCTGTCTGTGTTTATGATTAACTAATTTAGCTTTATGATTATATATTCTTCTGATTTTAGGCTAGTTATAAAGATTGGGGTTGTTTGTTTTGATTGTTTGTTTGATTGGATAGATAGAATGTGGGAAGCTTAATCCATTGGGCTATGGATTCATAAAAGGGTTAAATTGTACATCAACTTTACAGGGGTTTTCACAGGGAGAGCTAACTATATCAAATGAATCTCTGTGGCAAGATGAATATGAGATGATAGTGATTTTAGTGAAACTAAAGAGCATAGAGTCCTTGAATTCTGCATTCAGGTCTTTAGAGGAAAACATTCAAGATAACAGTTCAATGGAGGTAAAGAGAAGTTAAGAATTATTTAACTCAACTTCATAAGAAGGACCTTAAGATAACAGTTTCAAAGAAACTAAAGAGCAGTTAAGAATTCTTTAGTTAAACTTCGAAAACCTTAAGATAACAGCTAGGTGAAACTAAAGAGCAGAGAGTCTCTAAATTCTTTAGCTATAAGTTTGCAGAGGAAAACATTGAGATAACAGTAACAGACAGAATTAAGGTGCTCATACAGCATATCTTAATCTAAAATTTATGTTTTTGCTATCAGGGAGATTTATGTACAGTATGGAAAACAAAGTAGAAACATTAACAAAAGAGGGATAACATCACCATTAACATGGCTCAAGGATCCTGTGAAAGTGCTTGTATTACTGATGTCCAGCTCAAAAATAGTTACAGTGCTCTAGTGGAATGATCTTTGCAACTCAGAGTCTAAGCAAAATCCAACCTAGCAACCAACAATGACAATGAAAAATACAAGCAGTATTTAATTGCAACTGAGGAGGTTGCCCTAATCTAGGATGACAGACTGCATTTACTATAGAGTAAATACAATTTTTGACAATTGTGACCATGCAAGGCCCAAGCCAAAAATATATCCAACAGACCTATTGCAATAATAACTTTTAAATTAACTGCCGAGCTAACTTTAAAACAACTTTGACTAAATTGCCTTCAAAATTAGCTTTTACAATAACTTCTGAGTTGTTGTTAAAATATCTCTGACTGTAACATTAACTGTGGTGGCTTTCGTTAAATCAAAATGTAACTAGAGGTGGCCACTTTGATTGAGAAGAAGTAAATGCTGAGTGGCCCTAATCTCTGGCTTTGTCTTCCTTCATTGATTTGTTCTCTGATTTGTCTTTTAAACTCTAAACTTTCCTTATTTGTCTTTCACCTGTTTCACCTTTATGTTTGAATGCTCTGTTTATTTCTTTTACTGCCTTTGTTGTCACTGTAATTTCTTTCTTTACCTTACTATTTTATCTGCTTTCTTATTAACTCTGTTCTTTAACTATTTTTATCTTTAACCTGTCTTCATCTTTACCCTAATTGTCTTGTTTAATTATTTTGCCTTTCACTGTCACAATAAACTCTCCTTTTATCTTACCCTGTCATTTATATTGAATAAACCTCATTGTCTTTGGAGTAATTGTATGATCTGTAATAATCATGATCCACTGCTGCTTTTGTTTATTCTTGCACTCCTAACCCTTTGATGAAAAAGGCTTCTAAATCTTCATCCAGAGAGCCTAGTTTAAACAATTCTTGGAATTTAGAAATGCAATTTGGTTATTTCATTTTTCGATACATAGATCACCTAAAAAATTTAAAACAATTCATTAAATTAAAGCATAGGTCCATAGGGATTGCGATATGGCTTGAAAGAACTTGGGAACCTTGTGGAAGGAGTTTGGATAGCAGAAGTTTTCAATTTCTACGTCTAACAACCTTTCAAATTTTTTTAGGAATGTTGCAAGGGTTATCTCAGTGGCTCAGGGGCATATCGCAATAGCACAGAGCTCATAGAATTTCGAATGGTCAGCGGTTTATTTTCATGGCGCGAAGGCGGTTTGTGGTTTATCGCGCCATGCTTAAGTGGATTGTGGCTTTGGTTAAAGGGCATGTAATAAAATGAGGTGGTGACGCGTGGAGGATGGGAGGGTTGCGAAACTACCCATTTTGCAACCCCCCAAAGTTTTTAACCATCGGTCGTTTTGGGTTGCCATATGGAGCGGGGGGCGTTGGATGAAGGGGAGAAGATCAAATGCTGGCCAGGATTGAATGGAATGGTGGGTTAAAACATAAGGTGGGGCCCGAGAGAAACAAAGGTTTAATATAATGCGGGGCCCAAGGAAAATATTAAAGTGTAGGTGCTTAATATAAGGTGGTGCCAGGGTCACATTAAAGCAGGGGAATAAGGTTTTTAAGGCGGGGGCTTAAATATATAAGGGGTCAGGTGTAAAAAGTAAATAGGGTTTATTTTAAAGAGTGAGCCCCAATAGATTTATTTAAAAATAATTTAAAAATGGGTTTTTACATTTGTTTTTAATGAAAGAAGGGGAATGAGTGAAGGCGAAGGGTTTTTAGTGAGGGAAATGGGGTTTTTAGCATAGGGAAAGAGGTTTTACGAAGGGGAAAAGGCTAAAATGAGGGGATTAAGGTCAAACATGGGTTTTCAGAGCATGAGAGTATCAGAGAAAAGGTAAAATGAGAGATAATGAAAAGGTTAAATGGAAAATAATGAAGGCAGTGAGATTTTTGAAAATAAATGATAGTCAAGTAATATTATTTTTAGCAGAATGTAAGAAATAAACAGTCATATTGTGATACTGTAGAAATACAGGAGACTAACAGTGGCTCCAGCTGGGGAGGGCAACTCCTTTAGGAGGTGTCAAGAATATTTGTAGACTAGTAGACAGAATTATTTGGCTGATTTCCACTTTGTAATTCTTATCTGTTGCAAAAACCTTTGTGGCTAAAAATCTTCATGCTTGAAATCAACACTCTCTATAACTGAAGTCTAGGATACACTTGTACGAAAAACTGGAAAGAAATATGAAACTAAACTAAAAAGATGCTCATTGTACTGAGCATATTTTCACACCTACCCTACACTACTGAAATTTCTGTTTTTCTAAATGATACAATAATACCAGTGCATCCAGTCAAGCAGCAGCAAAAGCATGTGGACAACTTGACTTCTTGTCAGGAAAAACATCAGTATAACTTGATTATGTGTCCTTATAACCAAAGTTATCATATGTAGTGGCAACTTTTGATGTATTTGATTCTTATAAAGAATGCATGTTTGAAAACTTGAGCTGAAAAGAACCTCCATATAATCTTCTATAAGATCAATAAAAGCACGATGTAAAATTTTTGTTTTTAGACCTTCCCTGACTAGTTGGTCAGTTATATCCTCAATATTAAACCTGAAAACCTCATCTTCAGTTTGGTACTTGAAAGCACAATCATCCTCAATATGTAAGTCAAGAGGTAGTACAATTTCCTCTAGCTTAGGGGAAGGGAGACTTTCCAAGAATTCTTTAGGATCTCGGAAATTGCATGATTGAATTTGATAATTTAAAAGTTCAATAACAGTTTCATATCTTTCAACCACTATCTCCAGAAAAATTTTCTTAGGTTCAGGATTAAATTTGCTTGACTTCAAAATGAGAAAGACAACCTCTAGGAAATCTTCATCAAGCTGAAATTCTGATAACTGATTTAAAACTTTACTAGATAGAAGGTCTACCACAAACCTTGTCATCTTGTTAATCAGTAAGAGAAAAGGGTTATTGCATCTTCACAAACAATCTGGATTATTCTACTAGTGCAGTCTTTAGGGCTACTGAAAACTGTGGAGTCACCAGGTGGATGATTTTAACTTTCTTGAGGCTGGGTGTTGTCCACCATTAACAACCAGATACCAGTCTTGGCTGATACTTGAATCATTTAAATTTGATTGGGGTTTCTGAGTTCTGATAAAATATTTAAGCTTTTTTTCAATAACCCAGTGTTCCCTAGTACGATCTCCATTATGTTGGCTCCCTATAATTTGTAATATTGGCAAGAACAAATAGTAGAGAACCACATCAAACCACTTTGGAGTCCAGGACCTAACCTTACTGCGCCCATAGAGGGCTCTCTCTGTGTTTATGATTAATTGATTTAGCTTTATGATTATATATTCTTCTGATTTTAGGCTAGTTATAAAGATTGGGGTTGTTTGTTTTGATTGTTTGTTTGATTGGATAGATAGAATGTGGGAAGATTAATCCATTGGGCTATGGATTCATAAAAGGGTTAAATTTTACATCCACTTTACAGGGGTTTTCACAGGGCAATCTAACTATATCAAATGGATCTTTGTGGCAAGATGAATATGAGATGATAGCGAGTTTAGTGAAACTAACGAGCAAACAGTCTCTAAATTCTTTAGCTATACTTCAACATAAAAGCAGATCAGACAGTCTCTGAATTCTGCATTTAGGTCTTTAGAGGAAAACATTCAAGATAACAGTTCAGTGGAGGTAAAGAGAAGTTAAGAATTATTTAACTCAATTTCATAAGAAGGACCTTAAGATAACAGTTTCAAAGAAACTAAAGAGCAGATAAGAATTCTTTAGTTAAACTTCAAAAGAAAACCTTAGATAACAGCTAGGTGAAACTAAAGAGTAGACAGTCTCTGATTCCTTTAGCTATACTTTGCAGAGGAAAACATTGAGATAATAGTAACAGACAGAATTAAGGTGCTCATGTAGCATATCTTAATCTAAAATTTATGTTTATGCTATGAGGGATATTGATGTACAGTATGGAAAAAAAGGGAGAAACATTAACAAAAGAGGAATAACATCACCATTAACATAGCTCAAGGATCCTGTGAAAGTGCTTTTATTACTGATGTCCAGCTCAAAAACAGTTATAGTGCTCTAGTGCAATGATCTTTGCAACTCAAAGTCTAAGCAAAATCCAACCTAGCAACCAACAATGATAATGAACAATACATGAAGTATTTAACTACAACTCAGGAGGTTGCCCTAATCTAGGGTGACAAACTACATTTACTATAGAGTAAATCCAGTTTTTGACAATTGTGACCATGCAAGGCCTAAGACAAAAATATCTTTGATAGACCTATTGTAATAATAACTTTTAAATTAACTGCTTAGCTAACTTTAAAATATCTTTGACTAAATTGCCTTCAAAATTAACTTTTACAATAACTTCTGAGCTGTTGCTAAAATATCTCTGATTGTAACATTAACTGTGGTGGATTTCATTAAATCAAAATTGAACTGGAGGTGGCCACTGTAATTGAGAAGAAGTAAATATTGAGTGGCCCTGATATCTAGCTTTGTCTTCATTCGTTGATTTGCTCTCTCATTTCTCTTTTAAACGCTAAACTGTCCTTATCTATCTTTCACCTGTTTCACCTTTATCTTTGAATGCTCTGTTTATTTCTTTTACTGCCTTTGTTGTCACTGTAATTTATTTCTTTACCTTACTGTTTTATCTACTTTCTTATTAACTTTGTTCTTTAATTGTTTTTATCTTTAACCTGTCTTCATCTTTACCCTGACTGTCTTATTTAATTCTTTTGTCTTTCACTGTCGCAGTAAACTCTCCTTTTACCTTACCCTGTCTTTTATATTGAATAAACCTCATTGTCTTTGGAGTAACTATATGATCCTTAATAATCATGATCCATTGTTGTTTTTGTTTATTATTGTGCTCCTAACCCTTTGATGAATAAGGCTTCTAAGTCGTCATCCAGCGAGCCTGATTTAAACAATTCTTGGAATTTAGAAACGAAATTTGATTATTGCATTTTCCGATACATAGATCATCTGCAAAATTTAAAACAGTTCGTTAACTTAAAACAAAGATTCGCAGGGATTACGATATGGCTTGAAAGAACTTGGGAACTTTGTGGAAGGAGTCCGGACAGCGGAGATTTTCAATTTCTGCATCCAACAAGTGGCCTTTTAGGTTTTCTAGGAATTTCGTAGGGGTTATCTTAGTGGCTCGGGGGCTTATCTCAATAACACAGAGCTCATAGAATTTCAAATGGTCAGTGGTTTAGTTTCATGGTGCGAAGCCGGTTTTCAGTTTATCATGCGGTGCTTAAGTGGATTGTGGTTTTGGTTAGAGGGCATGCGATAAAACGAGGTTGCGACACGTGGCGGATGGGAGGGTTACGAAACTGCCCATTTCAGAAACCCCTCAAAGGTTTTAACCATCGGGCGTTTTGGGTTGCAATATGGAGCGAGGGCCGTTGGATGAAGGGGAGAAGATTGGACGGTGGTCAGGATTGAATGGAACGACAGGTTAAAACATAAGGTGGGGCCTGGGAAAAACAAAGGTTTCATATAATGTGGGGCCAGGGAAAATATTAAAGCGGAGTTGCTTAATATAAGGTGGGGTCAGGGTCACATTAAAGCAGGGGAATAAGGTTTTTAAGGTGGGGTCTTAAATATATAACGGGTTGGGTCTAAAAAATAAACAGGTTTATTTTAAAGAGTGGGCCTTGATAGATTTATTTAAAAACAATGTAAAAATGGGTTTTTACATTTGTTTTTAATGAAAGAAGGGGAATGAGTGAAGGGGAAGGGTTTTTAGTGAGGGAAATGGGGTTTTTAACATAGGGAAAGAGGTTCTACGAAGAGGAAAAGGATAAAATGAGGGTATTAAGGTCAAACATGGGTTTTCAGAGCATGAGAGTATCAGAGAAAGGTAAAATGAGAGATAATGAAGAGGTTAAATGGAAAATAGCTAAAAAAAAATGCATAAGTGACAGGTTGGTAATATGGCAACCTAGTCAGCAAATTTAAATATATTCTAGGAATATTCTTCAGTTTGCCCAATCACACTGTGACAAGTGTCACTGCAGAATTCGCCACATATTTTGGAAGGTGAAAATTTTTATGCGTTATCTCCTAAGGTCAATTTGAATTTTAAGGTCGAATTTGAATTTTTTTTAAGGTTGGAACAGTCCAACCAGAGGCAGACACGTGGTGCAGCTAGGGGCCGCCACGTTCCCCCTCTTGTGGACTAAGGTTAAAGTTTGAATTTCATTTTATGCTATGGTCGAACTATATCATATGGTGGTTGAAATCTTTATACGTTTCCAAAGTTTGCATTTTAATTATGCCAAAGGTTCGAATTATCGCTTATGTCAAAGTTAGAGTTTGTATTAATTTCCAAAGGTTGGGTGGAAAAAATTTATACACAGGGATGGTTGGAGGTCGGGGCTCGACCCCACGACCTCACCACTACAACGCGCCCACCTTACCAACATACCACCGTTGTAGTTCTTAACAGCAATGGGTTGTGACATATATTTAATTTCAATGGGTTCATCCAGTGGGGGAATGGAGGGGGCTAGCCCCCTCCCCATAGGACCATACTCCATATCCACAGGCGGAGCGAAGTTACAATTAAGCGTGGAGATTAAAGTTAAGAGTGGGTTTAATACCATAACCCATGAATATTATGTTAATCACATATGCTAATGTGAACTTATGTTAAAATGCACTTATAGCACATTTAACTCATACTTATCCTAAATTAATCCCACTTAACACTTAATAAAATCTGAGTTTAATATGGCGCATATTCGGCGGTGTCACCAAATTCGGAGCTGCCCCCAAATTTGGCGGCCTTAACTGGAGTCATCTCTAGATTTAGTGGAGATTTCCTAGGCCAAACTGTTTTGGCCATAACGTTTGCAAAATTCGACCAAATTGGGAGCAAGAAGAGTCTATTCTGAATTAATTGGACATTATGATCACATTGAAGTAGGTTTCAGGAGTAGTAGATGAATGTAAACAACATTTTTTTTACATTTGAGCTAATACAGAGGCCCAAGCCATAAAAGCTGGACCAAGGAGATGTAGCCCAGGAGGGGTGAACTCCTTCATCAAAACACTGTGTTAATGGATCATTGTGATGGTTTGCTGTACATTTTATTGTTGTTGTTTAGCATTATGTTTTAATGTTTTTGTTCTCATGAATTAACATAAAATTCAACTTATTTACCTATTTAACACCCACAAACACCTCAAGAAACCTATGCTCATGAAGCAAAAGATTAGCAAATGTTTTATAATTCTGAAGATGAAATTAGCATAGCCAAACTAGCATTCAAATACTGATTAGGTGCCTTGTCCAACAACCTCCCACTTCATGCTACTCCTCCATTTACTCACAGCTCACTCATATGAACCAAAAATCCACTACTAACTTTTTTTTTAATATTTTAATATTTTTTAATTAATTTAATATTTTTTAATTTAATTAATTTGTAATTAATTTAATAAAGTTATTTTGTATTTTTAATCAATTTAAATAATTAAATTAATAATTTGTAATAATATTTGATTTAATAATTGTAAATAATTAATAATTAATTAACTTTATTTGTACAATTAATTAAGATTAGGATTTTTAATTAAAATTTTCCTATTTTTGGCTCACGCAGACATTTTTCCAGAATTTTGATCATTTTAACACTTCATCATTGGAGAGGCATATCTCAAGATTTACTTAGCCAAATGAAGCTCACAATCGCTTGTTGGAAAGCTAAGATTGTGGAGAATAATTTGGGAATGTTAATTTTAGAAAAGTCAATCATTTAATGATCCAAACATTCAGCGGAAGACAGAGTGACCAATTTGCGACAACAATTAGTTTTTCAAATTTGATTTGGGAAAATTTCATTGGCTTGGGAAAATTATTGACACTAATTTAGTCTCCAGTGTTGATTCAAAGGATAATCAGATCCACCCGCGATCAGGGTGTGTACCGGATGGAAGACACTCCCATCAAACATTATGATGGAGGCCTCGAAGTTTAGACCCACCACCTTCCACATGCGTCGCAAGGCTAACAAGGCGTCCTTCATCATGCAGATGGGTGTTATGTGTAAGGGAAGCCTTAATGAAATCCATTCAAGGCTTGATTAGTTGAATGCATCGTTGTTTCGCTCCGGTGGTGAAAGATTGGGACTATTTGTTCACAAGGAAGCCGGAAGGTTGGCTCCAACGCTCCCTCAGCGTTCTAAAATGATGATCTCCTGGTATGTAACTCGTCTTCACCCCCTTTTCTCCTTTCTCGCCATGATAATATTTGGTATAGGTGATTGTGGTCATTTTGACTGGATGTCACGGGAGTATGTGGGTTTGAAGTCGACTCCTTATAAGTAGATGTTTGGCAGTAGGGGAACCTTTGTTAATTGGGCTCATATTACCTCTGGTTTTTTTGGGTGTGTTCTATGTTTCCTTGCCCTTAGTGGGACATGCTATGTCGTATGCATTTGGTCATGTGCAAACCAGGGTATTCATTAGGCTAATTCGGGAGGCTTTGGGACTCCCAAGCCATGGTTGGTTGAGTTGGGTATGGACGTAAACACTCTGTCTATCTCTATGACAGGTTTTAATATTCTTAATTTTGCCCATAACGCGCTCTGTGTACACCGTCTAGGTGACTCTGCCTTTGCGAGGTAGGTGGTGAATCTATTGAGTCTACATTGGGATGGGGCGGCTATTGGGCATGTCTTATGGGATTGTGGAAATGGTCCAAGCGATGTTGTGTAGGTTTTACCCATGTATGGGTTGGGTATTTTCATTGGTTGCAGTAGGGATTATTACGAAAAGAATATGTCGGGTCCTCCCTAGGACTTTTGGTCAAAGTCCTGTCAGGGCACCATAGTCAACAACCTTGAGGTCAAGAAACCCCGCATGGGAGGCTTGGCATGCCTGCATACCATCAATGGAACCCGGGTTTGAGAGAAAGTCCCCCTACATGTCTCTTGGAATGAAGTTAATTGTTTTTGGGATGAAAAGGAAGGGAAGCCCAGCTCAATTTATGGAATTACTCCCCTCTATTGCTACTTGGAAAGGTAACCATATTGGAAACAGGGACTGCCCGTGGACTTACCCTCCGGAAAACGCCCATCCTCTACCTAGCTCACCGGTCGATAAGAAAGTGGATATGGCTCAATCCAAGAGCCCAGCTATGAGAGGTCGAGATAGAAAAATCAAAGGGAAAGAGACCGAGGGACAACCTAGTTTTTCCTCGAGCAAACTGAGAGGAAGGAGGCCCACTGTTAGTATCATTCATGATGTTGCAAAGGCATGCTATGAGAACATCGTCAAAGACATCCAGAAGTTGATAGATAAATGGGAAGCAGACTTAAACTGCCATGCAGGTTCGATGGAGACATAAGCAAAAAAATGGAGGGCCCTTGTGCCCGACCCTAGGCAAACTTGTGGTAGAGTAACGTAGATCAAACAAAACATTTTTTTATACTGTTCCAAGAAAGAAATCTTGGACAAGGTCTTGGAATAGATATCCATGAGCCTGACCATAATTGTATAGGACTTTCCAAATTACAGAAGTGAATTTGATAAGCTCAAGAAGCAAGATGGGCACCTCCGGCGCATAAAATACCCTCTCCCATGCATCCTTAATCCGATTGAACTCTCGAGAAATTTTGTTCAGGACCCGTTGCTTGTAGAATCTGCCTCGGCTGAGGAAGCATATTAGTCTTTATGATGATTAATGTTGTTTTTTTTTTTTTTATTGTTTATATGCGGATAACATTTAGTTTCATATATATAACCAGTCATGCCAATAGGCAAGTAGAAGATAGAATATGTATGAACATCCAATCATTGTTATCTTGGTTTGATAGACTTAGAACTTATTTTTTTTGGATGGCATACCACGCCATCAGGTGGCCAATAGACTTGGTTTCTCGTTCAGGGAAAGATGAGGCCACCTAACAATATCCATCTGGGCATAACTTGTTGATTTAAATTAATGAAAATGGAGGTAACACCAAGCTTACAAAATAAAAATGGATAATTAGATCCATTTGAAGTAATTGTAGCATGGAATTTATTTGGGTTTTATTTATTTTAATTTAGTAATTTCATGAGAGTTTGTTTTATTTTCTTTGATTTATGATTTGTAATTTAATTTATTTTTGTCTTGGTTTTGATTGGTTTGTAGAGGAGACCAGTTGGAGAAGTTCAGATATAAGACATTTTGGAGCAATGAAATAGAGTAGCAAAGAAAAGAATAGAGAATTTGCAGCACTAATTCAGTATTTGGAAAACTACTCTCAACAATTCTCTATTTTTTAGAAATATTGTAATTATTAAATATCAGTATTGAGAATGAGGAAGGCATTCCTCTTCTATACAACTAGAGGCTCTAAAGGCACTATTGTATAGGATATTATAGTTGTAGGTGAGAGGAAAACTTCAGATATGAAGTTTGGGGAAAACTCTATGAATTTTATTTCTATGCATTCACACTATTGTAATGTATTGTGAGTTAAATTATAGAGAGATAGAGCATTTTGAACTCTGAAAGAGAAGATTTTTTGGCACTGTTGTAAGAAATTTCTCCAAGGAGATGTACATGCTCATGGACTACAAGACTTGAAATGAGATTTTGGTATGCTTTTAATTAATTTTCATTTCATGTGCACTATTGTCTGGGATGTGAATTAATCATTTTGTTACTAGAACTTCGACAAATGATTTTAATTTTCTGTTCTAAATAGTGCATGGAATTCTGATATTGAGCACTATTGTCGTATCAATTGTTTTATGTTATTGAGGTTCTATAAGAGATATCAATATATGGGAATCAATAACAGAAGTTCTATCCAAGGCCTCCCCAACAACAAATGGGAATCATCCATTGGCACTATGTCACATAAGACTTGATCATGATAATTCCCAAGATGGAAATTTAATTTTTCCACTATTTTAAAATAATGACATTGTGTGTTGGGAAACCAGCTCCAAAAATAGAAGAAAAGAGATATCAATGCCTTAGAAATAAGCCATTTCGAGGGGGCAACCTCCAATACATTACATGAATGAACAATTCTTAGATGATACAAATGAAAAAACCTCCTTTCTATATATAGGAGTCCATGGGGCCACAATGTAATCCTAGTGGGGCCACAATGTAATCCTAACCAACATAACAATAATAATTTAAGGGCACAATAATAACAATATGGGGGTTACAAGGGCACAGCAATAATAATAAGGGGGTTACACTAACGACAATAAGGGACTATACCAGTAATATAGGGACCTAACATGCTCCTCGCCTTCAAAAAAGTGTTGTCCTCAATGCTTGAGTAGCTCTGGGTGCTTTTGTATAAAATTATCATTCTCCCATGTAGAATCTTCAGTGGGTAAGTTCTTCCATTTGATGAGATACTCTGAAATTTTTTGATTTCGTAGTTGTCAAGTTCTTGTTTCCGTGACTGCTTCAGGTTCCAATATGGTTTTTCCTTCCTCATCAAGTTCTGGAAATATTCTTTGAATTGGAATTTTGTCCCCTATAACCTTTTATAAGCATGAAACATGGAAAACTGGATGCACTCGCAAAGAAGTAGGAAGCTCCAATTTGTATGCCATAGTACCAATTTTTTGAAAAACCTTGTAAGGACCATAGTACTTTGGCGATCATTTATTATCCTTCTTAGCTTGCTTGAGGGACATTTGTTTGTATGGTTGTAGCCATAAAAATACCCAGTCTCCCAGTTCAAAACTTCTCTCACTGCGATGTTGATGTGCTTGTTGTTTCATTCGATTTTGTGCCAAATTTAGGTTATCCTTTAAGAGTTGGAGAACTTCTTGTTGATGCTCGATGTGATCCTCCACTGCTTGAACCTTAGAATTTTCTCTTAAAGAAGATGTGATGGATGGAGGATGGTATCCATAAAGTGCCATAAATGGAGTCATTTTTGCTGCATTATGGAAGGAAGTGTTATACCAGCATTCAGCGAGAGGTAACCACTTGACCCATTGTGCTTTCTTATCAGATAAAAAACAATGAAGGTATCCTTCCAAACATTTATTCACTATCTATGTTTGACCATAGGATTGAGGATGATAAGATGAGCTATGAGATAATTGAGTACCCAAACAAGAAAATAATTTTGTCCAAAAATATCCTGTAAAAATGGGATCTCTGTCACTTACAATAATCTTCGGCTTTCCATGTAGCTTTTGAATTGTTTCCATAAATGCAGTAGCAACTGTACTCACTTTAAATGGATGAGATAATGCACAAAAGTGTGCATACTTGGTAAGTATATCAACTACCACCATGATGACACTCCTTCCTTCAGAATTAGGTAAACCTATTATAAAATCCATTGAAATATCGTCCCAACCTTGACTTGGAATGGATAAAGGTTGTAGAAGACCCAGGGTCTTAATTGTCTCAACTTTATTTTGCTGGAAAACCAAACATTCTGCCACAAAATTTTAAATATCAGATATAAGGCCATCCCAAAAAAATTCTTTCTTCACCCTGTGGTAAGTTTTTAAAAATCCTGAGTGTCCTCCTAAAGGAGAAGTGTACAATTCCAAAAGAAGATTTTGTTTTAGTTGAGAATTCTTGCAAATATATAAGCAATCTTTGTACCATAAGGAATCATTTTTGCAACTAAATGTATCAGATGTACTAGGATCTTGCTGCAACTTTTGAATGAGAGTCCACACTTCTTCGTCCTTCTTCCATTCATCCCTTGCTTCGGTTATCCAATCTGGGTGGATAATTGAAATGGCACAAAGCAATGCTTCCACCTCTTCATCCTTTCTTGCGAGTGCATTTGCAACAACATTTAGCTTCCCTTTTTTGTAGACGATTTCAAAGTCATAGCCCAACATCTTTGTGACCCATTTTTGCTGCTCTTCTGAAGATAGTATTTGTTCCAAAAAGTGTTTAAGACTATCATGATCAGTTTTTACCTTGAAGTGTCTTCCCATTAGGTTAGGTCTCCATTTCTTTAGTGCATGTAGTATTGCCAACATTTCCTTCTCATAAATAGCCTTTTGTAAATACTTTCCTTTGATTGAACAACTTTCAAAAGCAATGGGTCTTCCTTCTTGCATTAAAACGACACCAATCCCATTTCTTGAGGCATCACATTCCACAATAAAGGTTTTTGTGAATTCTGGTGTAGCTAAGACTAGTGCTAGGCACATTGCCTCTTTAACATGTTCAAAGGCCTTAGTTGCTTCAAGAGTCCATGAAAATGCATCTTTCTTCAATAATGTTATTAGAGGTGCTACTATTCTCCCATAATTCTTCACAAACTTAAGATAATACCCTGTTAGCCTCGGAAATCCGTGCAACTGCTTTATGGTTGTGGGGACTTTCCATTCCTTAATGGATTTAATTTTGTTAAGGTCTACCTTAACACCCTCGTGAGATACAATATGACCCAAATATTCCACCTCTTGTACTCCAAAGAAACATTTGGATGTTTTTGCATATAATTGTTTCTCCTCCAATAGTTTGAGCACCCTGTCAACATGTTGAACATGATCCTTCCAAGACCTGCTGTAGATTAGTATATCATCAAAAAATACTAGCACAATTTTTCTAATGAAGGGTTTGAAAATGGAATTCATCAACCCTTGAAATGTAGAAGTTGCATTGGTAAGGCCAAAAGGCATGACCAAAAATTCATAATGACCCTCATGAGTTCGAAATGTTGTTTTTGGAATATCTTCAGTCTTCATTCTAATTTTATGATATCCTAAACGAAGATCCAACTTGGTAAAATAAATTGCTCCATGTAATTCATCCAATAATTCATCAATCACAGGAATGGGAAATTTATCTTTAATGGTGAGCTTATTGAGCTCCCTATAATCCAGACACATTCGCCATGATCCATCCTTCTTTTGTACCAATACTACAGGAGCAGAGAAAAAACTTTGACTAGGTTGAATTATACCCGCCTCTAACATTTCTGCAATCATACGTTCAATTTCGCTCTTTTGGAAGTAAGGATATCTATAAGGCCTGAAGTTTGGAGGAACACTTCCTGGAATCAAATGAATAGCATGATCATGATCACGAATAGGTGGGAGTCCTTTGGGAGTTTCAAACACCTTGGAATGATTGTCCAAGACTTGTTGGAGATCTGTAGAAATAGATGATTTTGATGTCGGAGCTTCTAGTGAGCATAATTGTGCAATTACGCCTCGTTGTTCTTTCTTTAGAAGCTTTGTCATGACATTAGAGCTTATTATCCTTCCTGGCTTCCCTTCAATACCCCGTAATTCGACTTCCTTTCCTTCTGAAAAAAATTTCAAGAAAAGTTCTTGAAAATTAAAAACTACCGTCCCCAAAGATTGTAACCATTGTACTCCTAGTACAACATCAACACCTCCCATAGTAATGGAAAGCATTGGACTATTCAATACATATTCCCCCATGGTTAGCTTGATATTATGGCATTTTCCAGAGCAATTTATAGTTCCTCCATTTGCAACCATCACTTGACATTCAAGTGTTGGGTATAGGAAACAATTCAATTCCTTGGCTACCTTACAATGAATAAAATTATGGGTAGTACCCGAATCAATCAACACTATTACCTTTTTCTTCTTGATATGTCCTTCTATCTTGAGATTTTGAGGAGTGGTAATTCCTACCAATGCATTACATGATATGGTCAGATTCATTTCTTCTTCTTCTAGGGTTTCTTCCTGGTGTATATCCTCTACTTTTGAATTTTCTTCTTCATTTTCTTCCTCCTCTTCACAATCTATGTAAAATAATTTCTTCTCAGCGCACTTATGACCTTTAGTATATTTGCTATCACAACTGTAGCAAAGCCCTTTTGCTCTTTTTTCTTCCAATTGTTGTGGTGTCAACCTTGTAGGTTGTGGAAGTCTAGGAGTAGCAACACTTCCATCTTTATAGATGTGAGTGGTAGGCTTCCTTGTCGCCATAATTTTACATTCAATTTTACTTGCCAACCTGAATTCCTTATCCAATGAATCAGGTTCCCAAAGGCGAACTTCATGTTGGATGTTATCCTTTAAAGTCCCTATGAAGACATCAATCTTGTGTTCCTCTGGAATATCAGTTACCCTTATATTCAACTTTTGGAAGTCCTCAATGTGCTCTGCCACTAAACCCTTTTGTTTGAGATTTATCAATTGGCTAAAGAAGGTGTTTCTCTTTGTATCCTCATAATGTGCTTTCATTTCCTCCATAAAAATTGACCAAGTGATAATTTTTTTACGGGAGAAAAGCTATCGATACCATAAAAATGCAGTTTGTTCTAAATGTAAAGTTGCAATGCGTACCTTTTGTGTGTTTTTCACATTATTGAGATCAAAATATTGCTCCATTTTTAGTATCCATGTTACGAGATCCTTGCCATCAAACTTCCTCATATCCATCTTTGGAATATGGTGGTTCTTCAATCCAACATTAGAGTTTATGATATCACGATTAACATTTATTTTGTTCTCATCGTGAGTTTCCTCTACTATCTTTTCGCCATTAGGAATCATTTCTTGTATAAACTTTGTCAAACCTTCCAAGTCTGCTTTTAGATCACTCTTCATGTTTTCCATGTTGTCTTTCATTTTTTCTTCCATGTCCTCCATCTTAGCTTCCACGCCATTCATCTTAGCTTCCACGCATTTCTTCAAACCATCCATCTTCGCTTCCACACCTATCTTCAAAAATTCCATTTCATTTTTTGTTGCTCTTTGCAAGAGCGAAATTTGGTGCATTTGCTCTTGAAATTTTGATAGATCATGTTGCAATTCTTCATCTTCATGAGTCATAGTAGAGTATTCTGAGGGCTTAATGGGTGTTGAATTCTTTTTAGGAGGCATTTCAGAACCCAATATTGAAATATATGCTCATAGGCCCTTGGAATCACTTCAAACTAATTTTTTACACAAGACTTATGCAATTCGAAGAAAAAAAATACACACCTTTTTCTTGCTTTTGAGGAGTTCGATATTGAAAATGAATTATCTCTGTGATTTCGGATCTTCAATATCTGAAATTTAGCCTTGAGGTAGCCCTCTGAATCCTCTTTCGAATGCCAGAGGTCTGACCTGATTTTAATTCTTCAAGTCAAAGTTGTGTCCAATCTCCCACAATAACCTAATTATGGACTAGTTTAGTAGAGCGAACTTGTACGACCTGCCACGTGTCATTTTTTCCTCCTCCAGCTCTAAAATTTATAAAAAAGAAACTAAAGTTCGTGTGCTTTCAGCCACCTTTTACAGCATTCCAATTTGATGCTCAGAGAGAGAGTTATGAATATTTTCCCACGATCACCTCTTTGAGATGAAATTCGGGAGCCTGAAAAGGACCTAACTTCCACAGACCATATCTCCAAAAATATTACAAACCAAGCTCTGAAATTTTGCAAAGATGTTCCTCAAGATTTTGAATTCGTACCCTAAAAATTCCGGCTTTTGAACCTTCGTAGAAAAAACTTTATAGTGAAAATTCCACGATGACCTGTTTGGAGCACCGAAACCCTAGAATCCAATGCTCTGATACCAAATGTTGGGAAACCAGCTCCAAAAATAGAAGAAAAGAGATATCAACGCCTTAGAAATAAGCCACTTCGAGGGGGCAACCTCCAATACATTACATGAATTAACAATTCTTGGATGATACAAATGACAAAACCTCCTTTCAATATATAGGAGTCCATGGGGCCATAATGTAATCCTAGTGGGGCCATAATGTAATCCTAGCTGACCTAACAATAATAATTTAAGGGCACAATAATTATAATATGGGGGTTACAAGGGTACAACAATAATAATAAGGGGGTTACACTAACGACAATAAGGGACTATACTAGTAATATAGGGACCTAACATCGTGTCACTTTTGCAACCACAATACTTGATAGGAATTCAAATGTGTGATGCATATCAACTTTAATTTATCAATAAATTCCTTAGTCACCAAATTCTCAATGCTATCACTATAAAAAAATGTGAACAATCACTTAGATAAAATCTTATATTTGCTTTAAAATTTTGTTTTCTTTGTTTTGGATCTTTCTCCTTAAGCTCGCACTTTAGCTTCAATAACAAACTTTAGAAAATAATATTTTCACCATGTTCTTATCACATTTCATCAATGTTATCTATAACCATTAATCTAGTTATGTTTTAAATGCCTTGAGCAATATGAGATAATTGATTTCCCATGCCATATGTAGTGCCAAAAGCATGAATAAGAATGTGCAATCCAAGAGAAATCAATTTACAATATATATGGTTTCTGAAGGATAATATTAGTGTTTAGTGGAAAGCTTGTGTGTCGACATAATAAAATCAAGCAAAAAATTCCCTCAAGCAGAACATTTTCATTTTTAAAGGAAAAGAAAATTGCTACGGTATGTGTGTGTCCATTTATGTCTATGGAATCATTTGATTGGTCTATTTGTGTTTATGTTTTCCATAGTCGTGACAGTAACATGATCGCATGGCCATCATATAGGCATCGTGCAAGTTAATATGGTGAGGTAACACATTACTGAGCTCACACTAGTATCACACATAGAAATACATGTGTTTGCTCCAAATACTGTGACATGGCATGAAGGTGAGCCATTAGAAGGACAAATGCCAAGAGATTACAAATTTTGAGCTCATTCATTGGAAACTTTACCCCTATACTAAACTTTTCTTCTGAAATGCAGAGAAGGTGGGATTTGGACATCTAAAGGCTTGTGGAGAGGTATGGAATAATGTCATCAATTTACCTAGCTTTCTCCTATATTTTTGTAGGCCCATAGGAATATAAAATGCACTTAAGGACAAGCATTGGACACACACAAGAGAATATGTAAAGGTGAAAAAGTAAAATGAATGAGCCCAACCTCTCACAAACCTACTGATTTCTCCAAGATACTTAAACGAAAGAGGCCCATTTTTTTTCTCAAACTCCAAATCTATTAAGTTAGAGAAATTTAAAAAGAAAAGTAAAATTCCTTAAAAATAATTAGCACTAAAATTCAACTACCATAATCAACCCAATCTTCATATATTTTACTCTTCACTCATCCATTCATTTAAATATTACAATGAACATTCTTGAAAACCATGAGTCTATTTTGTCCTTGGATAACTTACCACAAACAATACAATTCCAAAACAAGCAAAGGAGATCTTTAAGCATAAGCCACAATGATCACTTTGGGTCAAAAGAAAAGAATAACATAATTGTGGCCTTGGATAAATTACCACAAACAATACAATTCCAAAACAAGCAAAGAAGATCTTTAAGCATAAGCCATGATGATCACTTTGGGTCGAAAGAAATGAATAACATAATTTAGCATGCATTCAAATACTTAAAGGTCCCATTAAGATTTAGGGTAACATGTATGTAGATGATATCGTAGTAAAAGTTGTATTTGGAAAGATGGCATTAACCACATCAATTTTATAAATTTTTATCTTATTTTATTAATGTTTATAAATTTATATCCTCTTGTATCAACCTCAAAAACTTTAATTATTTCAAATTCAAAAAAATAAAATAGGCTATAATCAATACATTACGAAATCCTTTTAATGTGCAAACATTAATTATGTTCTCATTATTATCTCGGTTTTATTTTTTATTTTTTAAAGTAAGAAAAAGCTTATAATACTTAGGGTTACATCTATCTTTCATTGACATAGTGTTAAGACTTCAGCATGCATCTGCATCATCATATATAAATAAATTCTCACCATGTGAAATAACCTGTTAGTAGTCAATAAGAAGGTAGAATTCTATTCTTGCTAAATATCTTTCATCTTAGGTCATTAAATTCCTTTATAAAAAAATAAACTCTCAAAATTAAAGATAATTTTAAATCATACTCCAATATAAAAAATAAAATAAAAAAAGTGATTTCAGCTCAATATCGAGTAAATAATCAATATTCTTATTTAGTCATTACTCATCCTGTAAACCTTATCAATAATGCCAAAAATGTTACACCCTAATCACAATTTAACCTACAAAAAAAATATATCTTTATAGTTATCTTAACTTATCTAACATAATATTAAAAAAATAATTTGTATAAAAAAGGTACTTAGTAACTTTCCCAAAAGAAATAAAATTAACTATAGTGAAATAATTGAAAAAATAATTTGTATAAGAAAGGCACTGTGTAACTTTCCCCGAAAGAGCTAAAATATAACATAGTTAAAATATATTTATTTATTTTTCAAAAAGAAAAAAATGATATTTTTATATTGAACATATACAAACAATACAAAACCATACATCATAGAGATGTGCTGTGAAAAAGCATGTCCCTAATTGTAGTTCATCATTGTACAATATGAGGATATATGTATGATATCCGGCCACATAAACATATCAAAATTAGACAAAGAAAAGTCCAGTCATGTAGACATATATAGTAGAAAAACAAAAATCAAAATCGAGCAAATATATATGACTATACATCCACTTTACAGCTGAAAGTGATGTTCATGAGAAAACAAGTGTCCATATAATTAAATAGCAGCACGCATGAAAACCAGCTTGCTTGTTGTTGTGGCCAATTTGCCTCATCCGACAGCATGTAATACAAGCTCACTTGTTGCAAAAATAAGAAAACAGGCTCGCTTGTTGCTTGGTCCAGTAGGTTGAATCAGATGTATAATCATGAGATGGGAATGTTACTGGGCCATATGAGCTTTCTGTCTCTATAGTGACCCACCTGCATAATACCATAAACCAAATCGATACCTTTTTTCGACGAACCAAGTGTAGTATACCTTTACACTTGGTCATAGCCCTTTGCCATGCAGACTTATGGTGGAATTCCCTTCTTTAGTGTGATACACAAGACTATACGACCCTGCTTATAATATTTTTCAATACCTTGCACACGAACTGTGATATCACAAATTATAAAAAATCACTATAGTAATTTTTATGAATTGAATTGGATTTCTCTTCACCTCTCATCATAAATCTCTTATAAAATACAAACTAATTATAAAATATCACTATAGTAATTTTTTCTAAGTCATATTAGTGCCATCATTAATTTAGAAGTCATGTTATACTTGTTGATTTTTTTTGGTATCAGTGAAATGTATTTATTTATTATGTTTCATTGAAATTTTACAAATTTGCCATCGGATAGTATGTTAATTTTTAAGATTGAGTATATAATTTTTTTTAATTGTGAAAGAAAAATGTGTTGATTTATAATGTTCTACTAAAATTTTATAAATTTCCCACTGAGTAGTTTGTTAATTTCTAAGATGTTAAAGGTTTAAAAGGAAAATATTTAAGTAAGAAATTTTCTTAAATTTGTACTCATTTAAGTTTAATTATTTCTGTAACTTTTATCATCGAAAAGTTGGATGAATATAAGGGAGGGACGTAAGTTTTTGTGCACTCTCCCTGCCACGTAGGTAAACAATAACCAAACTATTGAATTAATTATACGACGCATTGCCAACACACCCTCCCACTTGTCGTGGTAGCTGGGGAATTAACTCATGCCTCGTTCCTCATGTTTTTGGTCTTCACATAGGGTTTAGGGTACATCGTGTCGAGGAGGTAGTGTTATTTTGCTTAGGGCTAGTGTGTGGGTGTTATGTTGCCCCGATTGTTGTTCGGTCGATGCCCTTATGTTGGTCACCCAACGCTTAGTCCTTGCGCTATAATGGTTTTTTCTATTGACAGGAGTGATTTGTGGGGGGTTTAGGGTTTTGGTCGTTGTGGTTCAGAGCTTCATTTTTGTTGAATTGTTGCTCCATGGTAGTGGCACACCAACGCTTGGTACAATTGTTTGTTTTCATCCTCTATGAGATTTCAATCGGTTCAACATTGGACATGGAAGTTTCATGCTCTAGTGGGTTTTTTTTGGAATAAGTTCTCTTTCCTATGAATTTTTCATGAATTTTCCCTTGGGTTGATGGCATTTTTGCATTTTTTTTTAGAGTTTTACAATTTGTGTTGTAGGTAAGTTTGGTTGGGTTTGCAATTGAGGTATGGTGAGGGGTCGAGGTCTTCAACACTGATGCAGCAGGGTTTGTGTGGCTTGCTGGCTTTATCAATGATTGTCCAGTAGGATTTCATTCCTAGTAGATGCTAACTTGGTGTCTGTAAACACATTCAAACCATGGGAAGTTTGTGCTCTTCAATGCTTTTATGCTTACGGTTCACTGTAAATTTTTCTTAGTGCTCATTATGAATTTTACCTAGGCTTCACTATAAATTTTGTGGTGTTTTTATGCTTAGGGTTCACTGTAAATTTTGCTTGGGGTTCATTGTAAATTTTTCTTAGGGTTCACTGTAAATTTTGCGGTGTTTTTATGCTTAGGGTAAAGTTTACGGTGTTTTAATGCTTAAGGTTCACTATAATTTTTTCTTCGGGTTCACTGTAAATTTTGCAGTGTTTTTATGCTTGGGGTTCACTGTAAATTTTTCTTGGGGTTCATTGTAGATTTTGCGGTGTTTTTATCCGTCAGGTTCACTGTAAATTTTGCTTGGGGTTCACTGTAAAATTTGTGGTGTTTTTATGCTTAGGGTTCACTACAAATTTTCGGGGTTCACAGTGAATTTTGGGGGTTTTTTATGGTTACAGTTTACTGTAAATTTTGATTGGGGTTCACTGTAAATTTTTCTTGGAGTTGCTTAGGGTGTGCTATGCCAATTACTATATTCATGTCTTGGTGTTTCTCAGTGGCTTACACAAATGTATGGTGTAGTACTATATTCTAAGCATGTTAGAGGTCATGGATTTTTCTACCTCGCATGCAACTCATCCTATCTAATATGTCACGATCTTAGTGTGAAATATATATGACATGCAGCGTAATAGGTTTTTCATGTATTGAAGTTTTTCTATTTTTTTTGCTATGTCATTTGGCCTATGTATTGATGAATGTTGTCTTACACCACATAGCTTGTAGTCTTGCATGGTGTATCTCATTTTAATCCATTATGTTTGCTTGGTGCATGGAATTAATTTGTCTAGTTTCAATATGAATAAGCAAAGAATAACAACAACTCTTTTCATATTCAATGAAAATCTATCTACGGCACATAAGAAATAAAGAATAATGCAACAAACAAAACTTCCTAAGTAAATCATTGAATGAAACTACTCCAATTTAAATTCAAAATCCTATATGATACAAATAATGAGAATTTTCTTTTCTTTCCTCTTAATCTTCAAATGCAATGAAAACTAAGATGTAGCTAGATCATTGATAAAATAAATCACACATAATATGACTGTAATATATATTTCATCAACCCAATCAATAATCAAGCCATATGTTTACAAACAACCTAATTGATAAGAAATAAGAAAAAACAAAAGAAAATCTCATCAAAGGCTAATAAAATCAAATGCAAACATTAATTGTGTAATTCCAAAAGGACCTTTTGTTGGAGTTGAGAATTCTTACATAAGTATAAGTGATATTGATATCACAACAAATCATTCTTCCACGTAAATTTTTCTATTGCATCTGGTTCCTCGTGTAGTTGTTGAATGATTTTGCATTTCTTATATTATTGCCATTTTATCCTTGTTTCTTCCACCTAGTCAGATTGTGGAATGGAAATAGCATGTAATCAACCATTTATGCCTTCTTCTTTCCTTGAGGGTGCATTCGCCACAATATTTTTTTTTTCATTTTTGCAGATAATTTGTAATATTCCGACAAGAAATAAACAGTAATATAAAGCGCATAAACAAGAAACTACAGCAACTAGAGAGACATCACATGCACAAAACATGATATGGATAACGCCGAGCCATTTTATTAAATACTGAAAGATAAAATGAGTACAAAGGTGATCAGAATGATGGCACCTTGACTTACACTAGGCAAGCATAGAAATACTCTAAAAAATGGAATGGCTTCTCCCTCAATGACAGTGTAATCTCCAAGCTGTTGGTGCTGCTGTCGTGCTAATGCTACTACTGGAATAAATTAAACCTTTGGGGCTGCTCCCCACCTCAGAAAATTATGAAACTTTGGGAATGGCGTCTCCACCCAATACCCAGAAAATCCCAGAGAGAATTTCGAAAATGGCTGACCTCCGAAAATGACCTCCCTTGAGGTACCAGGTTGTCTCAATGATAAACGTTGGCCCTGAATGATCTACTACAAAATATGGCCTCCAACTCTACCAAATGATGGAATAGGCAAGGGCTGACCCCCTTTCAAACTCTCCAGGGCCAAATCCCCTGATAAACCCTCAATCTGCACTCTCCTCCTCCAAAAACTGTGTCCTCCCTCTTAATGACTGTGCTATGTCTGCAAGTGAACAATCCCAACTGTTGTTTCTCCAACTCTCTCCGGAAAAATAAGGATAGAACTCCTCACCTGAGAAGGCACTCGAAGTCCCTCGAGGCTGAGGTTGGGATCTCCGCACGGAGACACCCGGTGTGTTGAATAGCACTTGCAGACTTTTCTCAATAGTAAAAGCGTGCTCAATGTCAAAAGAAGAATAGCATAGATGCACAATCGAATGAATGAAAATGAGGAGCCTCTCTCCCTTTTTATGTTTGGAGAGTCTTTCTCTCACTTAGGCCCCACCACCAACTGCGTTGTCTCCTTGAGCCACATTGTCCCTCTAGCTCTGTGCTTACTTGGGCCCACGCTGTCCATGATGACATCTCCTCTGTGCTGCCACTTCGTCCTCTAGGCCCCACGTTGCCAAATAAACATGTCTCCAAATGACTTTAGGAAATGCTTTTATCCTAAGTGTGAGTTAAAGTGTCCCTCTTCACGCACTTTATTTCCAACTTAACTTTATTAAAGTGAAATAGCCAAAATTTAATATTTTCGATTAGCTATTGCTAATTTTGAATATTATAGTCCTCTTCGGAAAAAAATTTCTTGTCCTCAAGCAACTGCAATGATGGATGCTGTAGAATTTTCTCACTCTCCCAAGTGGCATCCTCATTCGATAGATTCCTCCATCTCACCAGATATTCCCTGACTATCCTGCTCCACAACTGCCTCTCCCTAGTGTCAATAATGGCCTTTGGCTGTAGCACCAAATGCCCCTCATCATCTGTGGGTTGGAGCTCCTCAGTTGCAGTCACTTGCTGTCCTTGTGCCTTCTTCAGGCATGACACATGGAAAATATTATGAATCCTGCTACCAGTGGGTAGCTCCAACTCATATGCAACCTCCCCAATATTGTGTGTCACCCTATATGGTCCATAAAAGCGGGGCTTGAGCTTCTCATCCCCCTTCTACTTCAGCATGAATTACCGATATGGCTGTAATCATAGGTAGACCAAGTCCCCTACCTCAAACTGCCTCTCAACCCGTCCCCTGTCAGCATACAACTTCTTCTGATTTTGTGATGTAGCTATGTTATCCTTAAGAGTCTGGAGTATATCCTGACTCTCTTGGATCCAATCCTTGGCCCTAGGGGCCTTGCTAGCACCAAACATCATGTCAGCAAAAGATAAAGCATGATACCCATATAAAGCATAAAATAAAGACATACCGATAGACATATGGTGAGTGGTGTTATAACGATACTCCCCCAAGTGCAACCATCATAACCATGCCTTTTGCTGCCTGTTGACATAGTTTTGTAAGTAGCCTTCCAGCCACTTGTTCACTATCTCTGTTTGTCCATCTATTTGTAGGTGATAACTAGTGCTCGGGGTCAACTCGGTGCCCACCAAATGGAAAAGTTCCTGCCAAAACCTGCCCATGAAGCAGTTATCCCTGGCACTGACATTGGTCTTTGGGAGACCATGCAATCTGAAAACATCTGTGAAGAACAACTCTGCTACCTGTGCTGCAGTGTATCATGCTGGTATAGCGAAGAAGTGTGCATACTTTTTCAGCCGATCAACGACTACAAATATGAAATCCTTGCCCTGTACAATGTGCAACCCTATGATGAAATCCATTGAAATACTCTCCCATTTTCCCTCTGGTATGGGAAGAGGCTGCATAAACCCGCCAGATGGTTCATCTCCCCCTTATTGCGCTGGAAAACTTTGCACTCCCTAACATGTCGGTGTATGTCCTCCTTGAGGCCCTTCCATGAGAACCTCTCTCTGATGGTCCTATAGGTCTTGGTGAACCCCTGGTGGCCTAATAGTGGAAAATCATGTGAGGCGTGCAATATCTTCTCCTTGAGCTTGGAGCCCTCGGTCAAGAAGATCATGTCCCTAAGTAGATCACCTCATCCATCACCCTGTACCTGTCATCCGTAACCTGTCCGTCCAACACCTCACAGGAAAAACAGTCCTTGGAGTACTCTACCAACAACTGAGCCCTCTAGTCCATATCTAAACTCATCAAAGACAACATTGTCGGTCTACGTGAAAGTGCATCGGCCACCACGTTGTTCTTCCCCTTGACATACTCGATGTCAAAATCATATGCCTAGATCTTGCTGACCCACTTCTGCTGCCTCTCCTGCAACAACTTCTGCTCTAGAAATAATCAGAGGTTGTTGTGGTCAGTCCTCACTCTAAACCTGTTCCCCACTATGTACTATCGAAATTTGGCCAATGCATGCATGATGTTCAACATCTCCTTGTCGTATATAGCATAAAACCTCTCATGTGGCAATAGCTTCAGCTCTCAAAAGCTATGGGGTGGCCTCCCTGCATCAAAACTACACCTATCACCTCCCCTAATGCATCACACTCTAGGACAAGGTCTACATAAAATCTATCAATGCCAAAACTAGACAACTGCTCATCACCTCCTTGAGCCTATCGAAAGCCCTCTGCGTTGTGTCAAGCCAAATGAATGCCCCATTTTTGGTAAGTTCTATAAGGGGGGCAGCAAGTTTGGAAAATTCCTTAATGAATTTCCAGTAGTAGGTGCAGATACCTACAAACCCCCTAAGCTCCGCCACATTCTTCGCCTTTGGCTAATCCCTGATGACCCTGATCTTCTCCTCGTGGATCCTCACTCCATCCACCCCAATGATGTGCCCCAAGTAAAGCATCATTGTCAGCCCAAACTCACATTTGGAGAGCTTAGCATAAAATTGTTGCTCATTCAATATGCGCAATATAGCCTCAATATGTTGTAGGTGCTCCTCCCATATCCTACTGCAAATCAAGAAGTCATCGGAAAACACTAACACAAACTTCCTCAAGTGACTACGGAAGATGTGATTCATGCATGACTGAAAAGTGGTCAGAGCATTGGTCAGCCCAAAGAGCATCACCAAGAACTCAAAGTGACCGTAATGACATCTGAAAGCAGTCTTGGGAACATCTTGCTCCCTCACACAAATCTGATGGTACCTGGATCTCAAGTCAATCTTCGAGAACAATTTCGATCCCCTCAGCTCATCCATCAACTCGTATATCTGTGGAATGGGGTATTGGTTCTTCATGGTCTTCTTATTGAGAGCCCAGTAGTCAATGCACTTTCTCAGTGTGCCATCCTTCTTCTTCACATATACTACTGAAGAAGCAAAGGGGCTGATGCTAGGACGGATGTGGCCAAGAGCTAAGAGCTCATGAATGGCCCTCTCAATCTCATCCCTGTAGGCCTTAGAATTCCTATAGGGTGTAGTGATGATAGCCTAGATGCCCTGCTCCAGCTCGATCGTGTGCTAAAATCCCTGATCAGGTGGTTGCTCTGGTGGTATATCTCCAAAAACTGTGGCATATTTGTCTAAAATGGACTGGACATCTGGGTGGACGAATTTCCCTGTAGACCCTACCTCTGAAACATGCAGCTCCACTGCCCGCTCTATGTCTCCCTTCAGGAAATCTGCCTCCATCCGATGTGCTAAAACTATCTGTGGTGGGTAAGTATGCATACCTCAAATCTTCTCGTGCCTCTCGGTCTTCTTGTTCGTCCACTCCATCTCCAAGGTTTCCCAATCTGTGGTGACCTTCCCCAGCATGATCAACCATTGCACCCCTAGTATCATGTTGGTGTTCAGAATGTCCACCACAAAGAAGTGATCTATCAGGGTGTAAGTCGCCATAGTCACTGCGAAGGCTGGCACATACCTAGCACATTGCATGGTCCTGTCACTTGGAACCAGTACCGAAAACCCATCAAAGCTCTCTGTTGGTATGCTCCTCTGCTCTACAAACTGGGCGTTAATAAAATTGTGGGTGGCCCCACTATCCACTAATACTGAAACACGCTGTCCCTGCACAGTACCTCAGACAAACGGTGTCAAGTATTTGGGAACCCCTCGCAAAGAAGCAAGGGCTCCCCCAGTAGGTGAAAATGTCGCACCTCCTACTCTTGGTGGTGGAGGTGGCAGATGATCTCCTCTCTGCGCTGTACTTCTACCTCCTGCCTCTATCTCGTCATACTCCTCCTCTTCCCTGCTACTATTGGAGAAAACCTCGATGTAATGTGCCTTCCCCATGACACAATGTTGTCCTAGTGCCCTCTTTTTGTTTATTTGTTTTTGGATAAAATAAATCAGTAATCGTGGAAGAAAACAATCCTATCCCCCATTGTTCGCGTAGACATCACTCTACCAAAACCAATACCATTAGTACCTCTGGTGAAGCATCATCTTCCCATATACCAGAGTTAGCACAAGTTTTTTCTACAAATCCTGGTTTTTCTACTCTTGTCGAGACAGAGTCCTCACAATTACCCGTGGTCACGATTCATCTAATCTGTGAGACCATACCTCCCGAACCTGACGTTGTTCAACTGGAAGTTGATCTGTATCCCATTGTGCTCTAGGGGGCAGCTCTTATTGGTAAAACTGGACATCATCCCCAGGACCAATGAAATAGGGTCTATCATCCCCTTATATTTCTGTTGCTATATTCCCTAAGTGGAGAAAATCTTGATCTCGAAGTCGAACAATTGGAAGTTGTTCCTGAATTGGTCATCCCGGAATCTATTTTAGCCATTGAGTCTCCCATATTCCACTTGGTTTGATTTTGATTGAATAAATATCACAAGACAAGACACCTTTAACTCCAACTCATTTTCGGTAGGAGCTTTACCTGTACGAGTATTTTCCTCAATCATCTTCCTCTGCTTTTGTTGATCCTGTTTCACTTTCAGTTCCCATAGATTCTATAGGGTATACACTTGGTAAAATTACCATGTCTGAACCAACATCTTCGGTTGGGTCTGCTGTTCCAATTACGTCATCTCCTACCCTCGCTACTCCGTCAATGTTCACAACATCACCAGAGTCATATTTGCATGGTGGCCCTTCGGTCCCAACAGGTTACAAATCATTATCTGGCACTTTCTCTGGTGCATCTTCACATTCAAGGTCTTTGCCAATGTCATCATCTGGAATCCTATCTGGTTCCTCTCCTTGATGGCTGGTAATACCACATATGTTATCCTTAGAAATTCCTAAATTCAATGAAAAACCTGGAAAATACCTGTCAACGCATGTTATAACTTATCATTTGTGGTATTCATAAAATTCCTTAAATGATAACTTTGTTAGACTACTTCTTTTCCAACACACATTTACTAGTCCAAATGCACAATGAGGATGGTTCTCTTTTCCTATGTCAACCTCGTTAAAAAATGAAACAGGTGTTGAGGATAGTTCTTTTCCTGTGTCAACCTCGATAAATGAAACAGGTTCCCATGAGGATGGTTCTCTTTTCCTATGTCAACCTCGCTAAAAAATGAAACAGAGTTATGAGGATAGTTCTTTTTTCTTGTGTCAACCTTGTTAAAAAATGAAACAAGTGCCTTTGAGGAAAGTTCTTTTACTATGTCAACCTCGTTAAAAAATGAAACAAATCCTCCCCTATAATGAACCTTCATTCCATCCAACTATTAGTAACCAATAATCTACTTAGATGAATGAAATGAAGCTTGGGGGGCATCTTCTCTTGCAAGGGGCATTCGGCATGTGCTCTTGCAGGGGGCATTCAAAACGTTCTTACTAATTGCACGCAATCGACCGCTGAAGTTCCGAGGCAAAATCAGGTTCAGAGCTCCAAAATGCAAATGGTAACTACAGAATGGTAAAAATGAATAGTGAAACTACTTTTATTTAGTCATTTAATTGTTTGAAATGTACATTTATTGCTATGACTATAGTTTTATTATGTTTTTATCATGAAACAAGTATTTTTAATCCATTTGATGTGTCTCTGAAACAGGTCTTACAACTGATGAAAAAATTAGTCGTGCAGATATATTTCAAGAATGAGTTGACCACAAAGCATACTTTTTCTCCTTATTTTTCGAGCTTTGATAAAAACGAAAAAGGATTTGAAGCGCACTTTTATCTCTTTTTTGAGCTTCGATAACAGCGAAAAAGGAACCCCTGGAGTCTTCTTTCAGCGCTTTTCAGACTCTGATAATGTGAAAAGATTGCCAAGCACTTGTCATTTCGAGCTCGTTAAAGTAAATGAATTGATATCTAGTCAGTATAATTTTAACCCTTTTCCGGACTGAGATGGATTATTTACGAAAAAGGAATACCTTGGTTAAACATGACCAAAGAGGTTCTTTCAGATATCATTTTACAGTTTTTCGAATCTGAGAGACAAATTTACGAAAAAGTACCTTTTGGAGTCCTTTGTCGTCCTCTTTTTCAGACTCCCTAAACATGAAAAAGGACCGGGTTGTCATTGTCGTTAAGCTCGTTAAAACATAAAATAGCGACAGACTTGTCGATCATGGCAAGAATCGAGTTTCATTCATTGCTAGACTCATTAAATTATTAAATAGTGATACTTCATTCTTTATTCGCCCGAAGGGTTGAATTATAGATCAAGCAAATGTTAGCCTCCTCAAGCTTGTTAAAAAATAAAGAGGTACTGGTCGACAAATGACCAGGGAAAACTTGGGAAAAGCAAGCAAAGTTTCTTTTTGGTAGCAAGTCACTCTTGAAAATGACACTTCTTTCACTCCATGTCCGTGACTGTTTGGGTTGGGTAATCATCTTGACGGTTCATTCACACCTATGGTTCATCATACCTTCACTTTGTTTTTGAGTCAATGTTGCCAACTCATCACAGTGTCGCCGATATGTTCAAGAGAAGTCATCCAGTGATTTAGAACTCATCCATCTGCAATACTCATAAATGAAAGAGGCCGAAATTTTTTCTCAAACTCCAAATCTATTAAGTTAGAGAAATTTAAAAAGAAAAGTAAAATGCCTTAAAAACGATTAGAACTAAAATTCAACTACCATAATCAACCCAATCTTCATATATTTTGCTCTTTAATCATCCATTCATTTAAATATTACAATGAACATTCTTGAAAACCATGAATCTATTGTGCCCTTGAATAACTTGCATGAAACAATACAGCTCCAAAACAAGAAAATGAGATCTTTAAGCATAAGCCATGATGATCACGTTGGGTCAAGCTAAATGAATAACATAATTGAGCATGCATTCAAATAATTAAAGATCCAATTAAGATTTAGAGTAACATATATGTAGATATCTTAATAAAAGATGTTTTTGGAAATATGACATTAATTACATCAATTTTATAAAAAAATTTATTATTTTATTAATGTTTATAAATTTGTAGCCTCTTGTATCAACATCAAAAACTTTAATTATTTGAAATTTAAAGAAATAAAACATACTATAATCAATACATTATGAAATCTTTTTAATCTGTAAACATTAATTATGTTCTCATTATTATCTGAGTTTGTATTTTTCTTTTTTAAGGTAGGAAAAAACTTATAATACTTGGGGTTAGAGATCTATTTTTCATCTACATAGTGTTAAGATTTTAACATGCATTTGCATCATCATATATAAATACATTCTAACCATATGAAATAATTTGTTGGTGGTGAATAAGGAAGTAGAATTCTATTCTTGCTAAATACCTTTGATCTTGGGTCATTAAATTGCCTTGAAAAAAGATGAACTCCCAAAAAATTAAAGATAATTTTAGATCATACTCCAATGTGAAAGTGTGTCATTAAAAATGTATCATTAAATTGCTTTTAAAAAAAATGAACTTTCTAAAAATTAAAAATAATTTCAAATCATACTTCAATATAAAAAAAAAAGTGATTTCACCTCAATATCAACCAAATAATCAATATCCTTATTTAGCAGTTACTCATCCTATCAACCTTATAAATAATGTCAAAAATATTACACCCTAATTACAATTTAACCAAATAAATAATTTATATAAGAAAGATAATTAATAACTTTTTATCTAAAATAAAATTAAAGATAATAATAAACAAATTAATAATTAAAAAAATAATTTGTATAAAAAAGTAATTAGTAACTTTTTATCTAGAATAAAATCAAAAAATTAATAAACAAATAAATAATTAAAAAATTAATCAGTTGCCACCAAGTGATATTTTGGACGGAATAATGATGTTGACGGTGGTGTGCCGGTCGTTTCGGTGGGCCCTTCGCCACGAAGACTTACGGTGGAATTCCATTCCTTGCACGCGAACAGTAGTGCCTATCACAATTTCATGTCCATTGAAAAGTATGTCGAGTTCGATGGCCAACAGTAGTGCGATCCAGCAGTAAAGTGATCACCTCATTTTCACATCTTGTCGTCGTCGTCGTCGTGGAGTCATATCTTATTTTCCTGAATACTGAGCTATGTATTTTCCTGGAATTCCGTCCACCCTTGACCCGCACGACAACACAGTATGAACGTCTTCCACACGTCTAGGTCTGGTCCATATGGGCATCAAAACCTAAATAATTGGTACCAATAATGGAGAGATAGGCTTCATTACGGGCAATGAGATCTCGTCTCCAGATAAAGAAAGTAAATACAACCTTCTCACACAGTACCATAAACTTTAAAGCATAAATGAATTGAAATGCCTTTCTCTTCACCTCTCATCATAAATCCCATATAAAATACAAACAAATCTCTTCACCTCGTCATAAATTTCATATAAAATACAAACTAATTATAATAAATCAATTTTTATGAATTGAATTAGCTTTCTCTTCATCTCTCATCATAAATCTCTTATAAAGTACAAATTAATTATAAAAATCAATTTTTATGAATTGAATTAGCTTTCCCCTCACCTTTCATCATAAATCTCTTACAAAATATAAACTAATTATAAAATATCACTATGGTAATTTTTATAAATTTAATTAGCTTTCTCTTTACCTCTCATCATAAATCTCTTATAAAATACAAACTAATTATAAAATATCACTATTGAAAAGTTTTCGAAGTCATATCAGTGGCATCATTAATTTAGAAGCCATGCTATACATTGATTTTTCTTGGTATAAGTAAAATGTGTTTATTTATTATGTTTCATTGAAATTTTACAAATCTGTATATTAATTTTTTAAGATCGAGTGTAACTTTTTTTTTTAATTGTGAAAATAAAATAGGTTGATTCATTATGTTATACTAAAATTTTTCATTGAGTAATTTGTTGTGAGTAGCTTTCATTGTAAATTGCTTGAAGTTCATTGTAATATTTTTTGGGGGTTTACAGTGAATTTTGGGATTGTTTTATGTTTACCGTTTTGTAAATTTTGCGGTGTTTTTATGCTTGGGTTCACTATAAATTTTTCTTGGGGTTCACTGTGAATTTTGGGGTTTTTTTTATGCTTACTGTTCACTGTAAATTCTGGGGCATTTTATGATCAATGTTTTTGGGGTGTTTTTATGCTTGGGTTCACTATAAATTTTTCTTGGGGTTCATTGTGAATTTTGGGGTTTTTTTTATGCTTACTGTTCACTGTAAATTCTGGGGCATTTTATGATTAGTGTTTTTGGGGTTTTTTATGTTTACGGTTCATTGTAATGTAAATTTTGCAATGGTTTTATGCTTTGGGGTTTACTATAAATTTTGCTTGGGGTTGCTTAGGGTGAGCTATGCCAATTAGTATCTCCATGCCCTCGATTTGTCTACCTGGCATGCAACTCATCCTATGGAACATGTCACTTATCTTAGTTTGAAATATAAATGGCATGCAATGTAATAGGTTTTTCATGTATTTGAGTTTTTCTATTTTATATCATTTGGTTAATGTATTGATGAATGTCCTCTTACACCACATAGCTTATAGTCTTGCATGGTGTATCTCATTTTAATCGATTATGTTTGCTTGGTGCATGAAATTAATGTGTATAGTTTCAATATGCATAAACAAAGAATAACAATAACTCATTTTATATTCAATGAAAATCTATCTACGATACAAAAGAAAATATGCATAAACAAAGAATAACAATAACTCTTTTTATATTCAATGAAAATCTATCTACAACACAAAAGAAACAAAGAATAATGCAACAGCAAAAAATTCCTAAGTAGATCTTTGAATGAAACGGCTCCAATTTAAATTCAAAATCATACATGATACAAATAATGAGATTTTTCTTTTCTTTCCTCTTAATATTCAAATGCAATGAAAACTAAGATGTAGCTAGATCATTGATAAAAGAAATCACACAAAATATGTTTGTAATATAAATTTCATCAAACCAATCAATAACCAAGCTAGATGTTTACAAAAGACCTAATTGATAAGAAAGAAGAAAAAACCAAAGAAATTCTCATCAAAGGCTAATAAAATCAAATGCAAACATTAACTGTGTAATTCCAAAAGGACTTTTTGTTGGAGTTGATAATTCTTACATAAGTATAAGTGATCTTGATACCAGAACAAATCATTCTTCCATGTCAATATGTTGTAAATTCTCTTACCAAGATTTATTGTCAATTACCATTAATCTTCAATTGACAATCACTATATTCAATCACTATCTAACCATCAATCTTCATCGATCATACTAGTCCCTCACTATGATTGCTTTTGAATATTCCATTAACTATTGACTTATGTTAACTACTCTTTTGACCTTTGACTATGATCCCAATTTTGACTTCATCATCGCCATCAACTTGAGTTGATTATCTTGTCGATCTGTCACATAGTCAATCTATCTTGACCAACGAGTTACCCAATCGATCCACCTCGACTGTCCAATCAACCAACTACAATCTAGAAACTTATGTTTTTTCTGCAAAGAATATAGCATCTCAATAGATCCATTTTCAATCCATCTTGAGATATTTAAAATCCTGATTCAACCAATTCTTTAGTAATGAAAGAAAATTTATGCAAATTTACAAGTAGCTTCTCATGCTTCAACCATTCCAATAGTTTCCTCAAATGACTCATGTGCTCCTCTTTATTTGGCTGAAAATTAATATGTTGTCTAATAATAACTACAAACTTAGCCAACTATGGAATCATCACTTCATTCATTAGCCTCATAAAAGTACTATGTGCATTTGTCAACCAAAATGGAATGACCACCAATTCAATCCGCCCCTTGTATTAAAATACCTCACTATGATTGCTTTTGAATATTCCATTAACTATTAACTTATGTTAACTACTCTTTTGACCTTTGACTATGATCCCTATTTTGACTTCACCATCGCCATCAACTTGAGTTGATTATCTCGTTGATCCGTCACATAGTCAATCTATCTTGACCAACGAGTTACCCAATCGATCCACCTCGACTGTCCAATCAACCAACTACAATCTAGAAACCTATGTTTTTTCTGCAAAGAATATAGCATCTCAATAGATCCATTTTCAATCCATCTTGAGATATTTAAAATCCTGATTCAACCAATTCTTCAGTCATGAAAGAAAATTTATGCAAATTTACAAGTAGCTTCTCATGCTTCAACCATTCCAATAGTTTCCTCAAATGACTCATGTGCTCCTCTTTATTTGGTTGAAAATTAATATTTTGTCTAATAATAACTACAAACTTAGCCAACTATGGAATCATCACTTCATTCATTAGCCTCATAAAAGTACTATGTGCATTTGTCAACCCAAATGGAATGACCACCAATTCAATCCGCCCCTTGTATTAAAGTCTATATTCCACTCATATTCTTCATAGATTTGATTTTTTAGTGGTATCCACTTATACAGATTTATTTAGGAATGCAATAAAATACAGAAATAAACATAAATGTAGAAATTTGCTGAATAATAAATAATTATCCACCGAGACTATCATGGTCACATACTATTTGATCTTCATACACAACACATAATCTCTTCCACTCAACCAACTCAGATCATCACACATGCGGAAATAAAATAAAGCGATAACACATCAAATCATCATACACATTAACACAGTATGTATGGGGAAAGATTATAGCTGAAAACCCCGCAGCTATTGTGTATATTATAATGGAGAAATAATGTAACAATCATAGTACAAAAAACTCTTCACAAGCTCTCATGCACACCCTCAATTGCTACACACTATCAAGCTAGATCTAGCAAAACACTTGCTCCAATCCTTAGCCACTTGATAGCCAGCCTCTATTGCATGTTTCAATGATATGGGATGGCCTCTTTATATAGATAAACCACCAGCCTGAACTGCGCAATCCTCATAGGCTTACTCCACCTATCTATGTGTTGCATATAGCAACAGTATAGTCACAACAGATAGCTAACTCTACCCTTTCATCTATCTCTTTCACTGATCTCCACTGAACTGATCATGCACTGTAGTGAACTGATGTGTTCTTGAGTTGAATAATGAGTTACTAATTAATGAATTAAATAATATTTAATTCACTCCACTCATAACTAATTGATTAGCTAGTTAAACTAATCTCAACTAGTTCAACTAAAATAAGCAGAACACAACTCCACTATCTGTCTCATTAACTCCTCCAAACTTCTGCCACTGAAGTCCAACTGAAGTCAACCATGCATGATGCCATCAAACCCTTGGGAACCACGTGATTCCTCTGTCAGATGCATGAGCCACTTCTGTAGCTCGAACTGAAGTGCTCCAAGAGATTAAACTACTGTTTAGAGTCCAAATATTATTAAAGGTAAATAATATTTGACTTCCCTATTTTTAGGAGAGGCAGTCTAAAAATAGCCTTCGACCTCTTCGACCTAAAAAATAGAGTCTCATCTATTTTTACCAACATGACCAATGCTCCAAGAATCTCAAACTGGAATTCCCGAACCATGCTCCATATGTCTAAAAATAGACATAGTCTAAAAATAGATTTTGCGCCAGAATTTGCCTGCGGGCCCACTTAGTGAAGGCGACTTCATTTCACTAAACTCCATCATCTTGCTGCATTTTCAAGACTCCCTCTCAGCAAGATATGGATTATCTGCAACCCCTATCCTGCCTCTGTGGAATTCGAACTTGCTCCTGGTGAGCGCCTTCGTCAGGATGTCGGCATCCCGATCCTCTGTGGGAACATATGAAAGCATCATGATCCTCCGCTGAACACAATCTCTGATGTGATGGTACCTGATGTCGATATGTTTGGACCTATCATGAAAAACTGGATTAGCCGAGAGCTTGATGCGGCTCTGGTTATCACAGTAGATCACTGTAGGCTCCAAATGCAACCTGAACAAACCTGCGAGGATCTTCCTCATCCAAATAGCCTCGCATGCAGCCAAACTTGTTGCCATGTACTCGGCCTCTGCTGAACTGAGTGCCACGGATCTCTGCTTCCTGCTGTACCAGGAAACTGTTGTCGACCCAATGCTGAAAACTCCTCCAGAAGTGCTCTTTTGATCCGTTGGACTCCCTGCCCAATCTGCATCAGTGAAGCCAGAAAGCTTCGCTCCATCCTCCTGTCTGTACCATAGACCATATCTCGATGTGCCTCTAATACCTGAACAATCCTGCGAGGATCTTCCTCATCCAAATAGCCTCGCATGCAGCCAAGCTAGCTGCCATGTACTCGGCCTCTGCTGAACTGAGTGCCACGGATCTCTGCTTCCTGCTGTACCAGGAAACTTCTATCGACCCAATGCTGAAAAATCCTCCAGATGTGCTCTTCCGGTCCGTTGGACTCCCTGCCCAATTTGCATCAGTGAAGCCAGAAAGCTTCGCTCCATCCTCCTGTCTGCACCATAGACCATATCCCGATGTGCCTCTAATATAGCACAATACATGCTTGCCCGCCTTCCAAAAGAGCTTGGTAGGCTTAAACATAGCTTGCGAAAGCTGGTTAACTACATAGCATATATCGGGTCGTGTATTGACCAGATACATAAGCGACCCCACCAACTGTCGATAGACAGTGGCATCCACTACCTCCGCTGAAGTAGCATCCTCCTTCCTCCAACCACCAGGAAGAGGAGTGTCAACAGGCTTGCGGCCTTGCACCACAGACCATATCCGGATGTGCCACTAAGATAACGCAATACATGCTTTCCTGCCTTCCAAAAGAGCTTGGTAGGCTTGACCATAGCTTGCGAAAGCTGGTTAACAGCATAGCATATATCGGGTCGTGTATTGACCAGATACATAAGTGACCCCACCAACTGTCGATAGACAGTGGCATCCACTACCTCCGCTGAAGTAGCATCCTCCTTCCTCCAACCACCAGGAAGAGGAGTGTCAACAGGCTTGCGGCCTTGCATGTTGAACCTCTCCAGAATCTCCCGGGCATACTTGCCCTGAGAAACAAACAGTCCTCCACTGCGCTGCCAAATCTCCAATCCCAGGAAATAATGAAGGATGCCCAGGTCCTTCATCTCAAACTCTCGTGCAAGATCATCCTTGCATGAAAGAATCAACTGCTCATCGCCAGTCAAAATCAGATCATCTACATACAGTACGATGATCAACAGCTTCCCCTCCACCACAATCTGGTACAGGTTTGGATCCGCCTCACTCTTGGAGAATCCAAGCTCGGTGAAGTAGTTGTCTATCCGAGTGTACCAAGCACGAGGTGCTTGCTTCAGCCCGTACAGTGCTCTCTTGAGTCGGTACACATGCGACTCACTGCTGAAGATCTCAAAACCTTCAGGCTGCTCTATGTACACCTCCTCCTCAATGAATCCGTTGAGGAACACAGTCTTCACATCCATCTGATGAATGTGCCACCCCATCTGCGCTGAGAGAGCAAGGATCGTCCGTATGGAAGAGTACCTTGCGACAGGTGCAAAAGTCTCCTCATAGTCAATCCCCTCGATCCGTGAGAAGCCACGGGCGACAAATCTCGCCTTGTACTTCTCCACACTCCCGTCAGCCGCCTGCTTCACCTTGTAGATCCATCGCGAACCTACAACTGATTTCCCAACCGGTCTTGGGACAATCTCCTATGCACTGTTCCTGATGATCGAATCATATTCTTCGATCATGGCATCAACCCATGCGGGTTCCTCCACAGCTTCCTCAAAAGAGGATGGCTCTGTCACAACACATTGACTCATAAGAGCCATGTATCCCGTGTACCGATCCGGTGACTGTCTCTGTCTGCGCTGTGCTGTAGGTGGTCCTACAACCTTCTCTGCATCCCGAGCCAGTCGCTCAGCTTCTGTAGTGCGCATGCGCCCTCTGATGGTTGGCGCTGCCTGGGTGGTTTCTTCCACCTCCTGAACCTCCTCTCGTGGCTGATCCACATCCGGAAGCTCCTCCTTAGGAACTAACAGCTCCTCATCTGCATGCAAGTGTAGCTCCCTCTCAAGCGAACACTGCATGGCTTTCTCCTCTTGAAATTTTATATCCCGTCGCACAACAGTCTTGCGACTGTCTGAAAAATACACCCGATAGTTGTGAGGTGTATCAGTGTACCCCACAAATATTCCAACCTCAGCAGTTGGATCCAGCTTCCTTCTTGCATCCTTTGTCACATGCATGTAGACAGGAGAACCAAAAATCCGCAAATGGGAAATATCAGGCCTCTTGCCAGAATAAGCCTCCTTCGGTGTACTCATGCCAAGAACCTTGTGAGGACAACGGTTCTGCACATACACTGCTGTATTGCATGCCTCAGCCCACAAGTGAAGGGGTAGGCCCCGATCATGCAACATCGCCCGTGCAGCACCCACGATCGTTCTGTTCTTCCGCTCAGCCACCCCGTTCTGCTGTGGGTTATGGGGTGCGATGAGCTCTCTCCGAATCCCTTCTGCGCTGCAGAACTCCTTGAATTCAACCGAGATGAATTCACCACCATTGTCGCTCCTTAGAGCAATCACCTTCTTCCCCGACTCCTTCTCGACCAGTGCTTTAAACTCACAGAACTTCGTGAATGTATCGCTCTTCTTCTGCATGAAGAAGATCCAGCACTTTCGAGAGAAATCATCAACAAAGATCACGTAGTACTTGTGCTTTGCTGTCGAAGCAACTGAGAAAGGACCACACACGCATGTGTGAACTCTCTCAAGGATCGTCGTGGCGCGACTATCCTTCTCGTGAAAGGTGGCTTTCACATACTTCCCTAAAGTACACCCCTTGCACTGATCTGACTGCGCAAGAGTGCCCTTAGGAAGCCCAGTAGAAATCTGCTGCAGGATCTTCAAAGCTCCATGGTTGTAACACCCCAAGACTTCATGGGCGCGTTCGGTGGAATGGGCGCGCCGGTTGGGCGTTTGGGTGAGCTCGGGCGTCGTGCAACGTAACGGGCGCGCGTTGCACCGTTGGAGAGTCACGGGTGCGCGGGTGTGCGAGGCGAGTCACGGGCGCGTTGGTGGAGAGGCGAGTCAACACGGCGTTGGTGATATGAGTTTATACCATGACGGGCACCCTTGGACGAGTGACCGACAAGTGAGTCAATGGGTCGGCCGACGCGTTGGGCGCGTGGCCGACGCCACACTTGGTGGGCGAGCGCCCCACACCCCACGGACGCGGCGTTTCGTGGGCGGACGAACAATGAGCGGGTTGGCTTGGGTCGGGCGAGCAACCAAAACTCCACGACGCGTTTGTATATATATGGCGAGCGTGTTGAGAGTGGAGGCAGTGAACAAGCACGAGCAACATCAAGGCGAGTCAAGTCGCACCACGAGTTGCCAACAACTCGTTGGTGGAGAAACGACGAAGTAACGACAGCTGCACGGAGTCAGGTCGAGTCGGGTCGTAGGCAGGGCGAGCTCACCGTAGACCACCGCAGTCGCACCGCAGGTCAGGTCGGGTCGGGTCAGGGCGGGCGCCTCTGAACGGCGGGTCGAGTCGAGTTGTGTCTGGGCGCCGAGTAACGGCAGCGGCCCAACACTAAAATTGCGATTCCGGGAGCATCGTTGATCAGATTGAGGTGCCGTAAATTGCAGTAGGTGCGTCTTGGTGAGAGGCATCCAACCATATAGGTTTGGGACGGATTGGACACATGGTTAGCTCATAAAACGCTCTGCACTAGATTGGAGCAACCGCTGAGTGACCCGAGTGACCAGCACTTGGGCAGTTTTGGGGCAACACTTCCGAAGGTGAACTTGATGATTGTAAATGGTTGTAAAAGTCTGTTTTAGGCTGGTTTTATGATTGGTAAGCCTTAGAGCTTGGCCAAAATGAAAATAGCCTTGCCAAGGAGCAGAAGTGGCTTCTGCTGGATTGGACATTGTAACTTCATTTTTATGAAACATAATATCTTGGGCAGACTCATTTTAGCAGGGAGTTTCCCCTCCCTTGTATGTATGGGCGTACTTGTGGATTAATATTGATGTTTATGTTTATTTCCGCACATTGAAAGAACATTTGTAATAATAACTAACGAATGTTGCTTAAGGCGTAGTCTGGGTACTTGAGTATTTAGAAAAAGAAAAAGTACGGCAGTGCCGCACCTGCCTACCTAGAGCGGTTGGAATACACTCGTGGTGTAGGGGCGTGACAATGGTGAAGGTGGCCCAATCTCCTGTGCCACAGTTCGCCCTCATCATCCCGGCTCACCACTTCTCCCACCTTGCATGCCATTGCTGCGCAGCCATCTACTTGCAATTGATAAAGGTTCTTGGTTCGAACCCCTATCTTCCGGGTCTCTCCAGTAGTCTTACTGCGCAGGAATGCTTTTCCTTCGCTGAAGACCACATCATACCCCTTATCCTCCAACATCGCCACAGAGATCAAGTTCTTCTTCAATCCAGGTACATGCATGACATCCTTCAATACAAAGGGTTTACCAGACTCCCTCTGAAAGGATATGGTACCGATACTAGTCGCACTGTATCTACCATCATCTCCCATCTCGATGTGCACACCCAAATCTTTGTCCTCCAGATCTAAGAACAAATCCCGATCTCCCGTCATATGAAATGACGCACCGCTGTCCAAGAACCACACCGATCCCATCACACTTGAAACCAAGCATGCGATCAGTGAAAAGTCAAGCTCGAACTGTGAAGCCAAAGCCTCTCCATCTGCAGATCTTCCCGCTTGCTTGTTTTTCTTCTTCTTTGACAATTGGTAGCATAATGTCCGTGATCATGGCAGTGAAAACACTTCACTTGCGCCATATCCTGCTTCTTGCCCTTTGCACCAGAATGAGAAGTTTTCTTACCCTTCCCCTTCTTTGCTTTGGCAACCAAAGCGCAATTTTCTTCATCATCTCCCTTTGATGAAGATCCATCCTGAGTAGTCCTCCTTATCTCCTCCTGCATGAGATCCGCCCAAAGGCGCTCCCATCCCGGCAGCTTCTCCCGACCATTGACACTATCTTGATATGAGTTCCAAGCCTTCGAAAGACCAAGGAGAGCCAGGTCGACCATGTCCTCATCTTCGACAGTCACCCCCACACTTCCCAGCTCATCTCTGCATTGAGTGAACTTCGTGAGGTATTTGGCGATACTGTCGCCTTTCTCCATCTTGATGTTCCTGAGCTTATCTTTGAGCGCCAGCTTCCTTTGGTCGCTCTTACTCTAGAATAGATCCGTCAAAGCTTTCCACATTAAATATGGAGAAGCCTTTCCATGCAGGCTGGATACAATATGATCCTTGACGCCCTCCAACAGGATCCTTCGACATTTTGCCATCTTCTTTTGCCATGCTTCGACTTCAGCAGGATCAGTGGGCTTTTGGACATCCGTATCCACGAACTCCTTCAGTCCATTATCTTCTAATACTGCCTCCATACGATCCTTCCATGAAACATAATTCGAACTGCCTTCAAGAGCATATTCGAGTCGCAAACCGTTGAAAGAAATTTTCAACTCCGGCACCAAGAAAACAAAACTGCTGCAAAATTTGAATTCCAACTCAAAGCTCAATCGCTCTGGATCTGTGAGAACAAATTATTTCTAGCACATAGATCGACTACAGGGGCATTTACTGGATATATCACCTTTCAAAGAAAGGATGGATCCAGAGGCTACCTGGCCCGCATGCAGACTCTGTCTACCGAAATAAGTTTGTAAT
>JAXQQM020077188.1:0-14655 GCA_034641835.2 Pinus albicaulis | reverse complement strand
ACACCCAATTTCTTCATTAGTAGATTTACCTTCTCATTGTAGCTGCAATTAAATTTCCATGCACAACTATTGGTGTTTTTTGTTCTAGCTTGGCCTCCCCACATTGTATTCACCTTTTCATTATCGTGCCACACAAAATCACTTACCCTATGTTTACTCTATGACCAACGTATACAATTACTTGCTCCCCAAACCAACGTGAAAAGCTTAGTGATGCTCAATCTAGGGACACATAATCCTTTCAGATTGAGTTCTGGTCTTGCATTTATTTGTAAAATTCTTACACAATTGAGTCATACCATATTGCAAACTAGAGACTATATTTGTACCAATAATTATCATGCACATTGGAAGTACATTCCTAGGCTCACTTGTAGAAATTTTCTTTCTAGGATGTTGCTTACGAGGTTGATCCCCTAGTCATTGTTGTGAATTGGCTCTCCATGGATTTCCAACAAAGTAGTAGTTAGGAACTGGTCTACCTCCAACCAAATCCTATTTCATTTAGACATTTTTCCAATTGCTAGCTCATGATAGGAGGTTGAATTAACATTGAATTTAGGGATAACTATTGCAAAAAAAGTGTGCCCCTTTTCCTTATCAACCGTCAGGTTTGCAATTTATGTACATAGAATGCAATTTTTAATGCAAGTGGACATTTTGGCACTATGAAAATAATAGATAGAAATAACAGTAGTAATAAGGATACACGTGACCTTGGAGATGTATTGGAGCTTAGGACCTTTGGAGGATTGTTGGACCTTGGGTAGTAGTGCTCATGCCATGGAGGGATTGCTTGTTAATCACTGTCACCTTTGATGCTGACAAATGTAATGTAAAGTATAGTGCTTCACATGGGTGGACCTACTTGTGTCTTGCAAGTTTTCTTCTAGTAGACTAGGTCCACTAAAGCCCCTTTACCTCTCATATAAAAAGAGGAAGGAGTGAGTTGCTATTATAGTCGATCATGCACTTGTGCATATTCCTTTTCAAGATTGGGTTAGGGATGTAAGAGCAGTGCTACTCTCTCTCTCAATTCCAGCTTCTTTACCTGTAGTTTTTATATCTGTCTCTTGGTGCTAGGATTTCTTGGAGCATTCTTAGACCCCAAACCATGAAGAAATGAAACCCATGAACACCATCACAACAACCTCTCTTAGCTATACATGGCGCAGAAAACCTACATGAGGAAAACAGAGAAACCTAAATCACGAAAATGCTGACAATCAAAATAACCATGAAAAACCATATCTTTGGGAGTATCTTTGAACGACTCTCATCTAAGATTGTACTGATTGAATTCTTCTATTGACTTGACTTGAGTCACTTACCTTTTCACTCCCATAAATTATGTTATTTCAAAGATTTGACTTCCAGATTTTCATAAATACAATGTCCTCAATAAGATAGTTGAATGCTTCCATATTAATATTTAGATTATATACCAAAAATATATACATTTTTTTTACCAATTAGTAATTGTATCACGAAGAGAAATCACGTCACAAGCGGCAATTGAACTTGGTTGGAGAGGATATTAATTTATCCTCTCAAGTGCCTAAGATAGACCAAGAAAAGTGTGTATAATAATACTCAATCACTAAGTATTTTTTATAATTCATCTCTTTATTGGACTCAAACTTTCTCAATTAGCAACAAATAATGTTTGTTAAAATACTTTGATACATCCTTCTATGGATGAAATTGTTTGAGTAATAAGAACGATGAGATTTGAAAGTGTCATTATGAATTTAGTTGTGGATCTTTGAGATTGCTTGACAAAGATATAATTTTTTGGGGAAAATGTAGCTTTAGACAATGATGATCTTCTTTATCTGAAAGAACAAATGGAATTTGAGGAAGATGTTGAACAAATTTTCCAAAGGATAGAGAAATGTGCTTTTGGAGCCTTTAAGATATCCTTTGTTTATGCATTTTATTGTGTTGGTGAAAAACATGAATTTTATGGTATATTCTATTTTGAGAAAATCATTTCTTTATCAAAATTCGCTATACAAATTGATATGGATTCCTGGATAGTTTCCTGGAATTATATTACCTACCCGAATCTTTAGTTATTCTTATTTTGCACTGTAGATTCTTGACTTTGTTTTCACAAAGTAGAAAGCTTGGCTGATTCTTCTCCTCCAATACCTCTTCCACTTCGAGTTGAACCAAAGCCTAAGAGTGGTATTAGGTATGATGTATCTCGTTTAAGCTCCATTTATGCTTGAAGTAGTTAGATCATGGGTTATGTTTGCAAGGGTTTCAACTACTTTTTGGGTTAAGAAAATCTAGAACAATTAAATGATTACAAAGTTGACCCTCCAAAGATGAGACACTGATATTCAAAAGAGAGACGATAATCTAGATTTTTAATGGTCCACCCTTTGCTATTGTCAACATGAGTTTGACTCTTAAGTGTAACAAATTTCTTAATTTATTGCATTTGGATGAATCCATAATCACAAGAGGAACTATAAATATGGTTCAACTACATGGAAATGCCAATATGGTTATATTTTTGTCTTTATGACCATTTACAATTATCATGAGTCACTATTAGTGGTTTGCTTGTCATTCCAAGCACTATCATGATTTCACACGGACATAATTACTATCTCATGGACTCTGATTCCTCTCTTACTATATACAGACAAGGAAAATTGTTGGGTTCCAACATGTCCCTAGTTTAGATTTTCATTATTTTTATAAAATTCTTATACCTTCCACATTAAGAGGAGGAGAAAAATATGTCATACATAATAAAGTTTTTGCCACAATGCTGTGTGATATTTCATTCAACTTGGAGTTGTATTTATCCATGATCGAATTGAATTTTTTCCGCAATCACAGATCACAATATTCTTATTTCTAAATTTAGGATATTCTGCTACACATTTTCTTACATCTAAGACACTCCAATTTTCCAATTGGGGATAGCTAAAGATTTTTGTAAGTCCCATCTTACTTATGCATGCAACGCTCTCATGAACACACAAATACCACTTTATATTTTATGCTCTATTTAATTACATGAACTGGAGTAGTCATCAAATGGTTAACCTAAAAAATGTGAATTGAATCAAAGCTAGATAAAAACCGGATCAAAAAAATAGCTGTCCAAAAATACATAAATGATTCAAATTTAGGAAAAAACATATATATTAATTTGCATCCATATGAATCACAACCATTATATAAAAATGTTTCCATTTAACTTGAGTTTTCCTGTGCACGGATTTGGAGGTTTCCCAACATGAAATTCCTAATGAATATGTTGTCCCAAAGCCTAGTGTGCATCATATCATAGTTAAAATCTAAAGTCTTTGGCACCCTTAAACCTGGCACTAGTCTGAGAATCCAATACCATACTAAGAGCATATTTGTGCTAAGAGAGTTCACCATGCATTTAAAACCACATTTTTTCTTAAGGGTGAAAGTGGTTTTGTATCTCATAACTATATTTGAAGGAAAAATGTTTGGATCATACAACAGAGGCAAGTTTGAAATGTTTGTTCTATAGCCAGAAGTATTGTTATGACATTGTTCACACACTAGCAGTAAAGATGCAACATATTGTGTATATCCTTAGATATGTTTGAGATTACAAGCTATCTGTTTAAATAAATTCATGTATAAAACTTATATATCAACAAAATAACCATCAATATTTTTCTTCTAGTATTTTGGTCTGAATTCACAATAGTATGCTACAAAGTGTCATTTTAATGTTCAAAAATTAGGATATATAAATGTGAGATATATACTCTACATCTTTGGGTTATCTATTGTTCAAATCTGCGCTTTTTTAGGCTACATATTTGGGTTATCTAATTGTTTTAACTTTGAACTTTGAATAAATTCCTGAATGGACTTCGTAAATACTCGACATATAGTGGTAAGGCAGTGGTACCATAAATTGTGTTATTTCAGAGATCGCCAAGGACTTGGTTCAGTGCCTCTACCTACCCATGACCCCTCACAATTGGGATGGGTGCAAAAAGAGGACCTGCCTTAAAGTCTCACAGCACTGTGTTGTGAAATTTGTCATTGGTCCTTTCTATGACATAGTGGTTTGTGATGTTTCTTCATTGGATTGTGTGATCTCCCTTACCAACAACAATGCCATGTTATCTATAATGCTAAACTTCCAGATTTTCACAAAATACAATGTCCTGAATAAATACTTATATGTATAGAATCTATACTTATGTTTAGGATTATAAAATTTGTGTTGGAGTTGTTCCTTTCTGTTTTCTTATAATCCTGATGTTGACTAGCTTTAATTGAATTTTTTCATCAATTTCTCATAGAATATGTAAAAGGAAATGATTGTCAAAATATGGAAAAAATATCTCCTGATTTCTTTTTTTATTGTTCATGAAAAGATAATCATGTTGCAGGAATGAGTTATCCTGCAGTCTGTTTCAATTTGTGGAATTTATTTTCCTCGCCTTTTTTTACAAGGATGTAGATTTTATTTTCATGTTGATGGTTTTTTCATGTATCTTATCCAGCCTCAAATCCTGGTAATGGAGCGGATCTTGAGAAGTAGTCTTGGACATAGACTCTATCAGATGTTAATGTTACAATACATTCCACTTGGTACCAGGAAAAGTTAAATGGTATGTGCATAAAGAAAAGTTATCTAACGGCAGGGTACCTCATGTCTTACCTGTAAGTCATTTATTTTCATTTCTTAGTTGTAAGTCATCTGTTTGATTTTGAGATTTATGCATGGCCATTATTTCTCACCCAATGTTAGTTACTTGACATGGTTCATATAACATTCAATTGCCACTTTTATTTTAAGTCAAAGATTATATTGATTAAAAGGATCTTTGTATTTTGATTGGTTCACTAGGAGCTTGATTTAAAAAAAATTGTAAATCCCACGTGGATGTTATTTTTTCAAGGTAGGCTCTTTGCACGAGTAAGGTCATACGAATCCTAGAACATAGGTATATATCAAGCACATATTTTCCCTTTGTTTTGTATTTTTTATTCTTTATATCATTGATGGATGGTTATTAATTGATTTAAAATAGAGGATGGGAAGGTCCTGTCAATTCTCTTGACAAAACAAAATCAAATGGAGCGGTAGAATTGTGTTTTGAAGGGTGAGCCATAAATCAGTACTCGAAAGGTAGAACCTGGGAACAACTTGAGGTTGGTTTTATATAAATTAATGGGCCAACATTGATATTCACACCCATCTCATAATTATACAAATTATGATGGAAATTTTTGAATCTCAAGGCTACAAATGTGTCTTGAAAATGATTTGGATTGAATACTCAATCCTATGTTACACCATCCCAAACCATCATAGGAATACAACTTGAGGTTGGTTTAGTATAAATTAATGGGTCAACATCTTGAGGTTAAATGTGTAATATGTCTTCACGAAACAGTTTTGGTATTAGGCCTCCTCAAAGTGGTAGGAAGGAGTCAGGAAAAGGATTAGAGGAACTTACATTTCCAAGCCCACGCTGCAAGTTGTGGAGAATGTGAACATTTCTGCGAGCTTCCAAGAATGGAGACATTTGTGAGCATTGGAGTTTCTGATAATTGTATTCATGATGGCTTTCACTCTATCTGGTAGTCCAATGGAAAAGAATTTTGTTTATAAATTCATATTTTTAGGTTTGAAATCAAAACCATCCTTTCTTACTCGATATATTGATTCTATCGCTTCAAACTTTATCTTTGTGATATCTCTGCAATGAAAATTTATAAAACTAGTTGTAAAAAAAGTGAAAAATTCACCTATTCCATGTGTTTCCATTCGGTACATACTAGTTCCTTCTATAATAGGCCTTTAACCACAACAATGTTATTGATTTCAAGAAGGACACCATTATCTGCATTGAATGGAGTGCATATCTCTTGAGGGGCCTTAATTGATAGCATTTAATAGAGTGCATATGAGATATGTAAAAATTGTTACATTAATATTTAAAATAAATATTTACAATAGCTCGATGTGGAGTATTTCAGTATATTCACTGAAATTATTTGACATTGCTCTCCTTTCAGAACTGAAATGTATAAAATTCAATAGGTTCATTATTATGTGTATTACCTTAATTCTTGTGTATTTCATAATAATCTTCTTCTGATTAAAATTGAACACTATTATAAATAAAAAATGGGATATGGGGAGTTGGGCATTGAAGGACACATATAGTGAACAAAGTATTTTGTCGTTAGGATATAAAAAATTAGAAAGAGGAATACGTTCATGTGGATACCCATGATATGAAGGTTTTTCATCAATCTTACAATTGGACTAAAATATTATTAAGATATTTTGTTTTTCTTTTTATTGGTTTCCATATTGACCACTTTTTTTAATCATTCTCAAAAATGGTTTCAAGAAGATATGAGAATTTGTGTTACATTTTCACATGCATTTATTAGGCTAAATAGTATACATTTTCACACACATTTAATATGCTAATTGATTTTATATACTAACTGGTATGACTTTTCAAGCCTCCAACCATATTTTCAATAAAGAATGCAATATTAATAAAGGATGCAGTATTCTTAAGATGTAAATCACATCTTACATATTTTCTATAATGCATATCTATTGAATCCATATTTTTTCATTTCCTGATTTTGGCAGGGACTATGGCAATGCCCGTTTCTCTTGTTTCTAAACTTGTGGGATATTAAAATGAACAAAAAACCCACGTGTTTTTTATAATCAAAGATGGAAAACATTTGGAGAAGCACGGAACTTTCAAAATTTTGATAACTCTCATGGATGATACAAGTTTTATAACGCTGACCATAGTAAGTCGTCGTGTATTGAAATGAACCATCTCCCATCTCCCAACAAGGAAACCAATGATCCATCATACAAACAAATGGATTAATTTAATAGCAATGTAATGAAACAAACCATCACCTAGAAATCAAGGAAATTAATGATCCATCATGCACACAAATGGATTAATTAAATAAAAAATATTATTAAATAAAATGTAACTTGCAAGATGAAATTGATGAGTGAAATTACTTTCATAGAAGGGTTTATCAGACGTGGAATATTCCAATGTGTTGAAATCCTCTCCCTCATGTCTCTCTCTCCCCCCATCTCTCTCTCTCTTTCTAACTTATGTATTTCTCCACCCACTTTCCCCCCACCCTTTGTCTCTCCCTCTCTCCTTCTCTCTCCTCCCTCCTTGTCTCCCATCTCACTCACTCCCTATCTCCTCTCTACATAACTCTCTTTATCTATTCATATCACACTCTCTCTCCTCTTTCCTCTCCATATCACTCTTCTTCCCTCCCTCCTCCCCCCTCCATATCCATATTTATTTCCCTCCCATTCTCATTCTATCTCTCCCCCTCACTCTTTATATCTATTTTTTCTTCCCTCTCTCTCTCTCTCCCTCTATCTCTCACAAGATATCTCACCCTCTCAACTTGAGAGAGCCTTACTCTGGTCTTGGTTCAAGTGATGCTCAGTCTCAAGGATGTAAGAATATTATGAGATCAAAAGACCACATTTATGTCATCGTGATCTGCCATAGAAGGACTGGGATAGGCCTCAGGAAGAAGTGCGAGAACCCTTAGAAAAATTCCAAAGAGGTCAATAATTAGCCATTCAAATAGATGAAAATACTCTAGTAGACAAAAAAATATCTTAGATGATTTGACCACAAAACCAATCGAGGTTTATCCCTCAGGTTATCTGAATACCCTCCAATTCTAGGGCTGAAATAATATCAAAAAGGTTGTTCTTCTGTCTCAAATAAGCCAAAGAATAGCCATTAGGGTCGAGACTCAAATAGCCATAATTCTTAAGTGAATAGTGCTAAAGAATGTCCAAAAGAATCCATAGTCATTAGTCCTCAAATGTGCATGTAGTAGACCTTGGAACAATGTGTTATCAACCTTATATTAGCCTGATAAAGGGCCAAAATTCAGCCTCTGAGGTTTCCTTGGACGACACAGATGCAAGCCTTAGAAATACACAAAAAATTACCTTAGACTTAATATGAATGCATCCTCTTCTCCAACGAATCTCCATGCACAAAAAAACATAAAAACGAAACCTCAAATCACAAGAAGATTGGCCTCTTTCTTATGATTTGCGCTTTTTCCCTAGGCTTCAAAAATTTATAGAAAACAGTCTACTTGTTTATTCTCTCTTTTGGAGAGAAGACATGTTTCTTTTGATAGTGGTCGTGGACAATTTTTTGATATTATTGAGTACAAATGTGCCTCTGAAAATCATAATCAGTATGCCTTGCTCATGTATGTTATAGGTGAGATTTCCTTAGAGAATATGATATGGATCTAGGTGATGGACAAATTGGAACCTTGTATAATGCATGTGTATGCCACTAGCAACTTGAGTATGCATCTTATGTTGCAACCTAGAAACCTAGAAGCTGAAATTTATCAATTTATAATATTTATAACCATCTACTAAGACTTGAAACGTAAGATTTGAACTTTAACAATTTGAAAAAACTTACAAGATGATAGTCTTCTCTACATGGGCTACATGTTGGATGTCACCGTACACTACTAGAAGGTTGGAAGGGAAAGTTTTTCATTCACAGTTTTGTCTATGCTAGTTTTTTTCTTGTTCATTTTCTTCTCTTTGTAGTTTGATCTAATGTTAACTTTTAAGTGTTGTACTCAAAAATTATGAAAACTCCCTTTAACACGCCCCTTTTGAGAAGTTGTTTTTTATAAACCAATCATGCACTGATATGGAAATTTGAACTGATAATATACTTCCCTATATTTCTTGTAAATATTAGTTAGGCATCAACCATAGGATAGTTGTTTCTTGCTAGTAAAAAGGTATTAAGTTTGAAGGCACAAATTTGAACTTAAAACACCCTTAATTGTAAGGATTTCTGGCCTTAATAGGTATCTTATGCCCTATTATTCAAGCGTTGCAAATTATGAGAGAAATTATGATTATGGGTTTAGTTAATTGTATGGTCGTCTCATTGTAGTTTTTTCTTAGACACCACATATTCATTCATTCCAAAAACTAGGAACATGATTTCGAATGCATCATAGTTTAGATTATTAATATTATACTTGATTGTTTTCTTTAACGGGTTCTTGTCACACGGTGATGTTTTCTCAGACAAAATTTATTCATTCATTCCAAATAAGAATGGGATTTTGAATGCATATTAGTGTTAGCTCACCTTTTTGAGCCATTAGATGATCCTAAATTATTAGTTAATTGGATATGTTGATTTTCTTTTCAATTGGTGTTGTTGGGGAGGTTAATCGGGATGGCTAGAAAATTTGTTTGAAAGGGCTCTAGTCTGAAGAGAAATGGGCGATAGTGATGCTGGACACCCTAATTCCCATAAAATATTCTAGTGGAATAATCACCGCAATAGAAGGCAACATTACTAGAGGTTTGTTCTATCACTATTATGGTGATAAAGGGTTTGGATTATTATTTTGTAGCTTCTAGTGGGTAGTATTTTTGTTTTTGGGATATCAATATGCCATTTGCTGAAATAAGCCATTCTAGAATTTACTACCTCCATGCAAAAAAATCTTAGTTATGCATTCCTAGTAACCCATCTTCTTATGTTTGTAAATACGTCTTTCTTGTTTCCATGGTGGAAATATTTTCTTATATATTTACATTAGTTCATGACATGAATTTTTATATCTAGAATTTTTTCACTTCCATGAAATTGCAATGTTTCATCTACAAAAATTTAAATCCCAGTATTCTGTTATTTGCGTAAATAGGTAGTTATGAATTTTGCTACCTCTAAGTAATCTTTCAATTTGTTCTATATGTATTCACAATAGGAATATTTTCTTGTCTCATCGGTTATTGTAGCATATTCATAGATTAATAGAAGACTGAGATCTAGTGAAGGTTTTCATTTATAATGGTTGTTAAAGCGTGCGATTTAAATTGGCAATGGTAGCTAAATTTTATTTTCGTAAAAGTGTTTTTAGTCTTCTTTATCTTTGTAAATGTGTTGCTTTTGTTTCACAATAGGATTTGTTGCTTTTAATATTTTCCTAATTCATTTGAGCAAGGGCATCCATGGTTTTGTGAAATTCCCCATTTCTAATGCTTATGCGTCTGTGGACCTTATAAATATAATTGGAGATATATATGGAGCTCGATTTAAAGAATTTATGGTGCCAAGCTAGATTTATTAAGTTGTGATGTAATCATGAGCCTTTATGCATTCATGGTTTTGTGAAATTCCCCATTTCTAATTCTTATGCATATCTGGACCTTAAAAATATAATTGGAGATATATATGGTGCTGGAGTGAAAGAGTTTATGGTGCCAAGGTAGATTTATTAAGATGTGATGTAATCATCGACCTCTATCTTTTGAATTTATGTCCCAGGGCTTATGCGATTGTCACCGAATATTTTGTTTGTAAGCTTATAAGTATAACATTAAGTTCGTGCGTGGACAAGGAAAATACTCAAGAAATTTTTACATTTTTATCTCCTTATTGCATATGCCTATAAACTGGTATTGTTTACTATTACTCTTAAAGGGGGGCTACATATGGTGTCATAGTTCAGTACATTTTTGTAGGTTTAAACTCTACAAAAATTTCCAAGAAGAAAACAAAATTTGCATCAGCAAATGCTTCAAATTCACTTATCTTCCTCCTCTATTGGTGGCTAATTGAGATTCGATCCAAACACTGTCCATTTTGTCTCCAATTCTCGTTACTATAGTCACTGATTTTGGTGTTCAGAAGTTGGACCTGCTCCTGCAGCCCCACTAACTGACTGCAAAGAGCCTTAGATTTGTTCTGTTGCATGGCTATATTGGCTTTCAAATCCTGAACCACCTTCAATGCTTGTACACTTATCATCATTTTCTCTTTGAACTTCAAATTAATCACTATAAAGTCTACTTGGAGTGCATCCAATTTCTTCATTAGCAGATTTAACTTCTCATTAAAGCTGCAATTAAAGTTCCATGCATATCTATTGGTGATTTATATTCCAACTTGGCCTCCCCACATTGTATTCACCTTTTTCATTACTGTGCCACACCAAATCACTTACCATCTGTTTACCCCATGACAAACGGATACAATTACTTGCTCCCCAAACCATCATGAAAGTCTTAGTGATGCTTGAGTCATACCAGCCTACAAACTAGAGACTATATTTGCACCAATAATTATCAAGCACACGGGAAGTATTCCTAGGATCAATTGTGGAAAAATTTATTTCTAGGATTTTTCTTACAAGGCTAAGCCCCTAGTCACTGTTGTGAATTAACTCTCCACGAATTTCCAACAGAGTAGTAGTTAGGAAATGGTCAACCTCCAACCAAATCTTGTTGCATTTAGACATTTTTCCAATTGCTAGCTCATGATAGGAGGCTGAATTAACATTGAATTGGGGGCTAACTAGTGCAAACAGAGCGTGCCCCTTTTTCTTATCATCCATAAGGTTTGCAATTTATGTACATGGAATGCATTTTTTAATGCAAGTGGAAATTTTGGTACTATGAAAATAATAGGTAGAAAGAAAAATAGTAATAAGGAGACACATGACCTTGGAGATGCATTGGATCTTAGGACCTTTGGAGGATTGTTAGACCTTGGGGAGTAGTGCTCATGCCATGGAGGGCTTTCTTGTTAATCATTATCACCTTTGATGCTGACACATTGCTTCACATGGGTGGACCTACTTGTGTCTTGCTAGTTTGCTTGTAGTGGACTAGGTCCACTTGTTATTGTAAAGCCCCTTTACCTCTCATATAAATAGAGGAAGGAGTGAGTTGTTATTATATTCAATCATGTAGTACTTGTTGATATTCATTTTCATACTTGGGTTAGGGATGTAAGAGCGATACTTCTCTCTCTCTCTCTCGTTCAATATTATTTGTACTTTATATGTTTTTGTCATAAGGCACTAGCATTTCTTTTAGCATTCACCCGAAAACTTAAATATATAAAGAAGAAATGAAACCCATGAACACAATCACAACCTATCATATAATTCTCCATGCTTTTGAAAACCCTATATAGGGAAAACTAAGGGAAATCCTAACTCCACGAAAGATACTACAAAAATCTAGAATAACCATGAGAAAAACCTTTATGTCAGAGTATTTTTGGTGGAGCCGCTATAAACCCTAAGTTATTTTGGAATTGTGTTATTTCAGATTTGACTTACAATGTCCTCAATAATATAGTTGAACACTTCCATATTCATAGTTAGATCATATTCCAAGAATACATACATTTTTTGTATTGATCGGCAATTGTCTCACAAAGAGAAATCACGTCACGAGCGACAATTGAACTTGGTTGGAGAGAATATTAATTTATCCTCCCAAGTGCTTGAGATAGACCAAGAAAATTATGTATAAACATACTCAATCACTAAGGATTTTTGGTAATTTATCTCTTTATTGGACTAAAACTTTCTCAATTAGCAACAAATAATGATTTTTAAAATCCTTCTATACATGCTTCTATGGATGTATTTGTTTGAGTAATAAGAAAAGTGAGATGAAAAAGTGTCATTATGAATTTAGTTGTGGATTTTGATATTTCTTGACAAAGACATCATTTGTGGACGAAAATGCAACTTTAGATATTGAAGATCTTCTTTATCTGAAAGAACAAATGGAAGCCAAGGAAGATGTTGAATGACTTCGCCATAGGACAGAGAAACGTGCTTTCACAACCTTTAAGATACCCTTTGTTTATGCATTTTCTTGTGTTGGTGAAAAACATGAATTTTATAGTATATTATATTTTGAGCAAATAATTTTCTTTATCAAAACTCAGTATACAAACTAATATGGCTTCCTGGATAGTTTCTTGGCATCGTATTACCTACCTAAATCTTTAGTTATGCTTATTTTGAGCTGTAAATTCTTGACTTTGTTTGCACAGAGCAGTAATCTTGGATGATTCTTCTCGTCCAATACCTCTTCCACTTTGAGTTGAACCAAAGCCTAAGAGTGGTATCAGGTATGTTGTATCTCTTTTAAGTTCCATTGATGCTTGAAGTAGTTAGATCTTGGGTTATGCTAGCAAGGGGTTCGATTACTTTTTGGGTTAAGAAATTATAGAACAATTAAACGATTATAAAGTTTACCCTCCAAAGATGAGACATCGATATTCAAGAGAGACGATAATCCATATTTTCAATGGTCCACCCTTTGCTATTATCAACACAAGTTTGACTCTTGAGTGTAACCAATTTCTTAATTTATTTCATTTGGATGAATCCATAATCATAAGAGGAACTGTAAATATGGTTCAATTGCATGGAAATGCCAATATGGTTCTATTTATATATTTATGATCATTTATAATGATCATGAGTCACTATTAGTGGATTTCTTGTCATTCCAAGCACTATCGTGATTTCACATGCACATAATTACTATCTTATGGACCGTGATTCCTCTCGTACTATATAAAGACAAGGAAAATTTTTGGGTTCCAACATGTCCCCATTTTAGATTTTCATTATTTTTATAAAATTATTATGCCTTCCACATGAAGAAGAGGAGCAACAATATGACATACATACTAAATTTTTTTCCACAATGCTTTGTGATATTTCATTCAACTTGGAGTTGTATTTATCCATGATCGAATTGACTTTTTGACCCAATCACACATCAAAATATTCTTATTTCTAAATTTAGGATATTCTGTTACACATTTTATTACATCTAAGACACTCCCATTTACCAATTGGGCATAGATGAATATTTTTGTAAATCCCATCTTACATATGCATGCAACACTCTCATGAACACACAAATAACACTTTATCTTTTATGCTATATTTAAGTACGTGAACTGGAGCAGTCATCAAATTGTTAACCTCAAAAATGTGAATTGAATGAGTGCTAGATAAAAACCAGATCAAAAAACCGATTGTCCAAAAATACATAAATGATTCAAATTTAGGAAAAAACATATATATTAATGTGAATCCATATGAATCACAACCATTATACAAAAAAATTTCCATTTAACTTGAGTTTTCCTCGGCACATATTTGGAGGTTTCCCAACATGAAATTCCTAAATAATATGTTGTCCTGATGCCTAGCGTGGAACATATCATAGCTAAAATCTAAAGTCTTTGGCACCCTTAAACCTAGCACTAGTATGAGAATCCAATACCATACTAAGAGAATATTTGTTCTAAGAGAGTTCACCATGCATTTACAACCACATTTTTTCTTAAGGGTGAAAGTGGTTCTGTGTCCCATAAGTCTGTTCAAAGGACAAATCTCCATATCATACAACAGAGGCAAGCTTGAAATGCTTTTTCTATAGCTATAAGTATTGTTATGACATTGTTCACACACCAACACTAAAGGTGCAACATATTGTGTGCATCCTTAGATATGTTTGATACTACAAGCTAAGTATTTAAATAAATGCATGTATAAAACTTATATATCATCAAAATAACCATCAATATTTTTCTTCTAGAATTTTGGGCTGAATTCACAATAGTGTGCTAAAAAGTGTCATTTCAATGTCTAGAAATTAGGATATATAAATGTGAGATATATACTCTACATCTTTGGGTTATCTAATTGTTTGAACTTTTAACTTTGAAGAAATTCTTGAATGGAATTTGTAAATACTCGACATATAGTGGTAAGGCA